>CANNZV010000504.1:0-271031 GCA_947561585.1 Caprella mutica | reverse complement strand
CCATCTTTATTAAAAAGAATTTGTTAAACTAATAGATTAAATATCATACATATTCAATTTGGTATCAGTTGGAGTAACCGTTTATGCTCATTAATTAACCGCTAATTAGTATAGAATACTTACTGAGACTTCATACTCTTTAATTACTGAAGAAAAGGTGAAATGATAGAATATCCCTGCAAGCTTTACTAAACAGTTTTCTTGCAAAAATATTATATATGAATTTTTTGATAAAAATATAGGTTCAAACACAATATTTTTTGCAACGTCATCCCCCTCGACTTATCCATTGTCTGCTCAATCGTTAGGTAATTTTAAGAGCTTTTCACATCTTTTGTCTCGGACTTGATGTTATCGTGACAAAATTATCCCAATCGACTTAAATATCTCTACTTAAGATGTATAATTCTTATACACTTTTTTCTATTGCGTTGCAAAATAATTCATCATATAAAAGTAAACAGAAATAGAGTAACAAGTATTACATACCCTTTTTATTGTGCATCTAAATCTACGAAAATCTTTTTTTTTTATTTAAAACCTCGTGGAAAATATAAATATGTTTTTGTCCCTTTTCCATTTCTTGTCGAATATGTTAGCCTTGAGTACCAAGTTTACTCACCTAGGATATACTATCATACCATTAAATGCATTTATCAGGGTAACACTGTACCACTTCTTATCTACTTAATCGAAATTTAATTTGTGATGATTGCACCTTGATTTGCTTTAGGAGGCACTGGTATACTCAGGTGCGCAATCTACCTGACATTGGTAGCGATAGCGTATATCAGAGAGGGGGGGAGGGGGTGACGGTATAGCTTAAAGTTGAAAAGAGTTCCCCAGGATACGTGCTTATTAAAAATCCTTTCTGAACTTAGCCAGGGATGATTGGTGGTTGAATATGCAACCAAATGTATGATTTGTGGTTAGAGAAGCCTTACTAGGATGGAGGGGGCTGAGGGAGGGGACGAACTGAAGAGAGAGTCTGTTAGTGATTCTCTGCGTATTAAAGTAGATGAAACTGGTGATACAACAAAGAGATAGCTATGGTGAAACTGGTGATACAACATAGAGATAGCTATGGTGAAACTGATGGTACAACAAAGAGATAGCTATGGTGAAACTGGTGATACAACATAGAGATAGCTATGGTGAAACTGGTGATACAACATAGAGATAGCTATGGTGAAACTGGTGATACAACATAGAGATAGCTATGGTGAAACTGGTGATACAACAAAGAGATAGCTATGGTGAAACTGGTGATACAACATAGAGATAGCTATGATGAAACTGGTGATACAACAAAGAGATAGCTATGGTTAATCTGGTGATACAACAAAGAGATAGCTATGATGAAACTGGTGATACAACAAAGACATAGCTATGGTTAAACTGGTGATACAACAAAGAGATAGCTATGATGAAACTGGTGATACAACAAAGAGATAGCTATGGTGAAACTGGTGATACAACAAAGAGATAGCTATGATGAAACTGGTGATACAACAAAGAGATAACTATGGTGAAACTGGTGATACAACAAAGAGATAGCTATGGTGAAACTGATGGTACAAACATAGAGATAGCTATGGTGAAACTGGTGATACAACATAGAGATAGCTATGGTGAAACTGGTGATACAACATAGAGATAGCTATGGTGAAACTGGTGATACAACATAGAGATAGCTATGATGAAACTGGTGATACAACAAAGAGATAGCTATGGTTAATCTGGTGATACAACAAAGAGATAGCTATGATGAAACTGGTGATACAACAAAGACATAGCTATGGTTAAACTGGTGATACAACAAAGAGATAGCTATGATGAAACTGGTGATACAACAAAGAGATAGCTATGGTGAAACTGGTGATACAACAAAGAGATAGCTATGATGAAACTGGTGATACAACAAAGAGATAACTATGGTGAAACTGGTGATACAACAAAGAGATAGCTATGGTGAAACTGATGGTACAACATAGAGATAGCTATGGTGAAACTGGTGATACAACAAAGAGATAGCTATGGTGAAACTGGTGATACAACAAAGAGATAGCTATGGTGAAACTGGTGATACAACAAAGAGATAGCTATGATGAAACTGGTGATACAACAAAGAGATAGCTATGGTGAAACTGATGGTACAACATAGAGATAGCTATGGTGAAACTGGTGATACAACAAAGAGATAGCAATGGTGAAACTGGTGATACAACAAAGAGATAGCTATGGTGAAAACCGATGGTACAACATAGAGATAGCTATGGTGAAATGACACAACGAAAGAGCAACATTTATAGTTAATAATATACCATAATATTTTTGTTTTATATACATAAGCAAATAATAAAATACACTTTCATATTTATCTCAACTGCAATTTCTTTTTAGAGTCGGTGATAGAAATTAAAATGTGACACATATGGAAATCAATTTATATTGCTCTATTGACTTTGACATGAATATATTTTAGTGAAGAATATATCTCTACTTTGTTGATAACTGAGTAATTCTATTTGAGTTATAAATAAGAATGTCAACTTGAGCAAAGAAAGTCTACGTAAGTGTGTCAGTTGAGTCTTTGTGGACACAAGAGCTTCTCGTCACATTTACGTCATTCTACCAAGAATCTTCGAGGCAATTTTATTTGCCCGCACATCTCTAAATTGTTTACTCAAGTTCAGACTCGAGGTATTAGACGCGAGAAGTTACGACTAAAAATGGGAGCTTGGCCCAAAATATAGTAGAGAGGCCTGAAGTCTTCAATGGATTATTGGATATACTATGGCTGAATGTATGGCTAAGTCTTTTGTATTTGATTTATGTGCATGTAGAGAGAAACTGTAAGTCGACATATGCTATAGAGAGATAGGGCTTCTGTAACTTAATTTGAGTATTCATAGATTCACAAAAATCTACGTAACAATCTGTTTCTGTGTCTCTTTACACTAAATTTACTAAAGTCTCTACGTAACAAACTGTTTCTGTGTCTCTTTACACTAAATTTACCAAAGTCTCTACGTAACAAACTGTTTCTGTGTCTCTTTACACTAAATTTACCGAAGTTCTCCATCACCAACTGTTGCTGCTTCCATTCATCACTCCAGTGACAGTTTTTTCCGCGACAGACTAATGGAATTGTCTGGGGAAGGTTTGCTGTTGCTCCGTAATTTATGACGCATCTTCATACCCTTTCTCGCAAAATACGCTGACATTATTCTTCAGTGTAATGGAACATTTTATAAATAGGTGGCATGCTTTTTTTATTGTTTGTCACTCTGTGAAATAGTATTAGTTTAAATATTACCAAATGTTGATCGAAAACATATTTACAAATTATATATATAAGTACATTTATTTTATATTTACTTAAAAAAAATTCTGATTTTTTCTTAATTATCAATTTAATCAGTACCTTTTACATATCACTTCATGCCTTCAAATTTGACGCAAGGATTAAATATATAATAACTATCCTACTTAGCATTATATATACCCTAGGTTATTTTCAGCTATAGATTGAACAGAGTGATACGTAATCGCACTCACTAGCCTCTCCAACAAAGTCCTCAAATAATTACAACTGAAGTCTAGACGGGTATCACTTGGTTAGGTCGATAAGCAGGATTTACAATCTCACTTACGGGTCCAATTAACGGTCTCAAGACTTATTAATGTAATAGAGGGTAATGTACATTTCATTTAAACATCTTTCATTTCTATGGCTCAAACTAAATAAAAGCATTCGTTTTTTTCATTTTCCTTTTTAAAACATTTACCTAATCCAAAATAATGATATTTTTTTCAAAAAAGTGTTGGTTTTTTTTCAATTTTCCTTTTTAAAACAATTACCTAATCCAAAATAATGATATTTTTTCAAAAAAGCATTAGTTTTTTTTCCATTTTCCTTTTTAAAACATTTACCTAATCCAAAATAATGATATTTTTTCAAAAAAGCATTAGTTTTTTTTCCATTTTCCTTTTTAAAACATTTACCTAATCCAAAATAATGATATTTTTTCAAAAAAGCATTAGTTTTTTTTCAATTTTCCTTTTTAAAACAATTATCTAATCCAAAATAATGATATTTTTTTTCAAAAAAGCATTAGTTTTTTTTCAATTTTCCTTTTTAAAACAATTACCTAATCCAAAATAATGATATTTTTTCAAAAAAGCATTAGTTTTTTTCATTTTCCTTTTTAAAACATTTACCTAATCCAAAATAATGATATTTTTTCAAAAAAGCATTAGTTTTTTTTCCATTTTCCTTTTTAAAACATTTACCTAATCCAAAATAATGATATTTTTTCAAAAAAGCATTAGTTTTTTTTCAATTTTCCTTTTTAAAACAATTATCTAATCCAAAATAATGATATTTTTTTTCAAAAAAGCATTAGTTTTTTTTCAATTTTCCTTTTTAAAACAATTATCTAATCCAAAATAATGATATTTTTTTTCAAAAAAGCATTAGTTTTTTTTCAATTTTCCTTTTTAAAACAATTACCTAATCCAAAATAATGATATTTTTTCAAAAAAGCATTCGTTTTTTTCATTTTCCTTTTTAAAACATTTACCTAATCCAAAATAATGATATTTTTTCAAAAAAGCATTAGTTTTTTTTCCATTTTCCTTTTTAAAACATTTACCTAATCCAAAATAATGATATTTTTTCAAAAAAGCATTAGTTTTTTTTCCATTTTCCTTTTTAAAACATTTACCTAATCCAAAATAATGATATTTTTTCAAAAAAGCATTAGTTTTTTTTCAATTTTCCTTTTTAAAACAATTATCTAATCCAAAATAATGATATTTTTTTTCAAAAAAGCATTAGTTTTTTTTCAATTTTCCTTTTTAAAACAATTACCTAATCCAAAATAATGATATTTTTTCAAAAAAGCATTAGTTTTTTTTCAATTTTCCTTTTTAAAACAATTACCTAATCCAAAATAATGATATTTTTTCAAAAAAGCATTAGTTTTTTTTCAATTTTCCTTTTTAAAACATTTACCTAATCCAAAATAATGATATTTTTTCAAAAAAGCATTAGTTTTTTTTCAATTTTCCTTTTTAAAACAATTATCTAATCCAAAATAATGATATTTTTTTTCAAAAAAGCATTAGTTTTTTTTTCCTTTTTAAAACAATTACCTAATCCAAAATAATGATATTTTTTTCAAAAAAGTGTTGGTTTTTCAATAAAATGTTACTTAAATGTCCTACAAATGATTCAGAATGTTCGGTCACATAGGAAAAAAAAAGGATATAATAATTATTAATTAATTTTTAATACCGAGTGGTATTATGGATCCCATTAAAAATAAATAATGATTGTTATATATTTTTTTCTTATATGACCGAAGATGTGAAACCCGCCGATAATGCATAACTTACCCTACATCCATCTCAGGTAACTGAGTTACCTGTGCGTCAAACTAACTTTTGCGGTAAAATACCAGTCAAATCATTACGAATTTGTAACGTAAGCCAATGTATGCATTGGAAGAAAAATTTGTACATTAATTTATTTGTGTTTTCAGTATTTCTTACACAGTTTTGTAGGGTAATTTTCAATCTTCTGACATTTAATCAAATTATCTGCAAATTAAAATGTATTATTTTCCATAACATTATTTACTATGATTTGTGGAGTTTAATTATATCAGAATGGTTAACTCAAAACTCAACTATAAAATATGGTAATGTTCTGAATTATCGATCATATAATTAAAAACAAATAATTACAACAGACCGATACTTCGGAGCTTATCCTAAATTTTGTTGAACTTGAATAGTAATGAAAACTGAATATGAGATTGAAACTGGATATCCTGCAATCATTTTCTAAATCCACTGCAAATAACTCATTAAAAATAGCAAATATATATAATGTTTTAAAAAAATACCAATATTCATAACTTCAAATCATTAAAAATAGTCCAATATATCCTCAGTGAGTGAAAAGTACAATGATAACAAAAATATTTTCTTATTTTGTTTCTACTTACTATGCATGTGTTATACTGAATTTGAAACATCAGTCTTGTGATATTGTGTTATATTTATTAATTATATGATTTATATTTCTATTGATATAGATTCTTGAAATGTTGAACATGTTAGTAGATATTTTTTCATTCATGTTTTATGAACATTACTAAATGCAGTGTTATTCTTATCACTTTAATCATGTACCAGGTCTATCTTTATAGAATAACTATTATACTATGCCGTACTATATTCTCACGGAATTTATTTAATTTACTTACCTGAGGAATTGTATCTAGTAACGTATTATCCATTATTTATATTATCCATTATTTTTATTATCCATTATTTGTATTATCCATTATTTGTATTATCCATTATTTGTATTATCCATTATTAGTATTATCCATTATTTATTTTATCCAATATTTATACTATCCTTTATTTGTACTATCCACTATTTATACTATCCGTTATTTATATTATCCATTATTTGTATTATCCAATATTTGTATTATCCATAATTTATATTATCCATAATTTATGTTATCCATAATTTATGTTATCCATTATTTATATTATCCATTATTTATATTATCCACAGTTTTATTATCCACTAATCAAATTTTACTAACCATTACTATTATCCATTAGACTTAAAATTCAGTAGCCACAGTATACATGAGTCTATTAGTACTATCCATAGTTTACTATCCACTAATCTTAGTACCATCCACTCACCAAATAGTTACCATTCACTACCACTCACCAAATAGTTACCATTCACTTCCACTCACCAAATAGTTACCACTCACTACCACTCATCAAATAGTTACCATTCACTTCCACTCACCAAATAGTTGCCATTCACTTCCACTCACCAAATAGTTACCACTCACTACCACTCACCAAATAGTTACCACTCACTACCACTCACCAAATAGTTACCACTCACTACCACTCACCAAATAGTTAGCACTCACTACCACTCACCAAATAGTTACCACTCACTACCACTCACCAAATAGTTACCACTCACTACCACTCACCAAATAGTTACCACTCACTACCAGTCACCAAATAAGTTCCGTTTCTCACTCCCAATGTAATAATTACCAGAAGCAGAGAGACAGACTTTAGCCAATCGATAAGTAGCGTCTGATCGCACTCACAGTTGCTGGTATGACTCGCTAGACCATCAGCTAGACCATGGAGAACTTTGGAACACTTCACTGAGATATTTTCACAGTGAAAAGTCACACTGTGACTCTTTTCTCTGATAGTACATCATCACACTGACTCTTTTCTCTGATAGTACATCATCACACTGACTCTTTTCTCTGATAGTACATCATCACTGTGACTCTTTTCTCTGATAGTACATCATCACAGTGACTCTTTTCTCTGATAGTACATCATCACAGTGACTCTTTTCTCTGATAGTACATCATCACACTGACTCTTTTCTCTGATAGTACATCATCACTGTGACTCTTTTCTCTGATAGTACATCATCACAGTGACTCTTTTCTCTGATAGTACATCATCACTGTGACTCTTTTCTCTGATAGTACATCATCACACTGACTCTTTTCTCTGATAGTACATCATCACTGTGACTCTTTTCTCTGATAGTACATCATCACACTGACTCTTTTCTCTGATAGTACATCATCACTGTGACTCTTTTCTCTGATAGTACATCATCACACTGACTCTTTTCTCTGATAGTACATCATCACAGTGACTCTTTTCTCAAATAGTACATCATCACAGTGACTCTTTTCTCTGATAGTACATCATCACACTGACTCTTTTCTCTGATAGTACATCATCACAGTGACTCTTTTCTCTGATAGTACATCATCACAGTGACTCTTTTCTCTGATAGTACTATTAGGTTGAATGAGTTTTTTTCCTATTTCTAGCTGAAACCTGTTTAATTACTTTTTTAGTTGAATTCCAAGGATAATGGAGATTTTTTCCTATTTTATGACAATACAATATTCAACCTATACAATAGTATAGGTTGAAAAAGCCTAATAACTTTATTTGATTGGAATTATACAATGTGCGAATTATACCATTAAGTCTACGGGTTTCACTAAAAATATTTGATTTACTTCAGGCAAAATATAATATCAGTAACTAGAAGTTGATTTAATTATTTGAATAACTTATTTATTTATTTATCACACTAACTTGGTTTAATTATATTGCTCTATGCCAAAGGTCGACTCAAATCATTTATAATATTAAATGATATTTTTGCCTCTGTTTCCTTGTATAATTTCTACTTACTTATTTTGTACATAATTATAATTTTCTTTATATTGAGCCGCAACGAATAAATAAATAAGTCAAAAATTACAAAATTTTGGATTATATTTATTGAATAACTAAAGAGCAAGATACATTTTGTGTATCCACTACATTCAGAAATAATTAGGAAGTTTAGTATTTCTAAATATTTTTACGGAAAATTAATTATAATTTTTTAATTTTCTGCCCGGCCTAACGTAATGTACTTTATCATATTTTTTGTGTTATTTTATTAGTGAATTTTTTCATCAATTGTGATTACATTTTAAATGTGAATTCTTCAAATAATCATGTCATTTTATTTCCAAGGTTTACCATTGCAATGGTACTTCCCATTCAAAATCAAAGAGAAATCATTGCAAGCTCTTCTTTGACTGAAAATATAAATGGAATTTTATTAAATTTCAACTGATCACTTTAGATTAATTAAATACTTCTAATGCAAAATTTTATATATTTTTTATTTTTTTATTTTATAATTATATTATATATTATAATTTAATATTTTTAATGCAAAACTTACTGACTATCATGAAATGAACCACTGTAATGAATAAAATTTTCCCAAGGATGTGGCTTAGAAAACGTATTAGAATTATATAGTAAGCCTTAGATGTTTCATGTTGATGTACTTTATCTTTAAATATTTTCACTTCAAGATCAAATATGTATGCTAATATCATTCATTCATGAGAAAAATATATCAAAAATTATTTACCAACAAATAATAAAAGAACTCACGTTTCTTTCAATTTTGAATTTAGAAATGTTTTATAAAATATATTTATCGTGTTTCATCTGTGAAAATTTCAAATTTTCATTATGAGTTTATTAGAAAATTGTCGTATGATGAAAGCTTGCAATAGTCATGCAAAGGACTGAACATTTTGTATAAGAGAATCATCAAGTATATGTATTATTAAAATTTTGCTTCAAACTGTGATTTTTTAAATGTAATACTGTCACAATACTATCATGTAATTTATTTCTTTTACGTTCGTATCTATAAATTTTATATATTTTCTTTTTCTATATT
Source organism: Caprella mutica (assembly GCA_947561585.1). Lineage (NCBI taxonomy): Eukaryota > Metazoa > Arthropoda > Malacostraca > Amphipoda > Caprellidae > Caprella > Caprella mutica. Next base: position 261,676 of record CANNZV010000504.1, on the reverse strand, counting down.
CTATATATCGTCTTAGCCAGTGTTTCTTATACTTTGGCTATTTTCTTCAAACGTTACCCACATCAACATTTTTATTACTCTATAGCAAGTTTCTTGAAAAAAGAACCTATAAATTAATACTGTTAATAAGACTGTTAATATAATGCTTAAAACTAAGTGTCTATACCATAAGTTCCAAATTATCGGTCAGTAATGCATCTTCAGTCATATAAGAAAAACGGTATAAAGATTATTATTATTACACAGTGCTATCTAATAGTGACTTTTATATCGTTTTCTCTTATATGTCTGAAGATCTAGTACTGACCGATAATTCGGAATTTACCCTAATTGAAAATCGACCAAAATATACGACTACTCAGTTACCTTATTTAATATTAATAGTATTAAGCTTAGGGTAATTCACCCACATCCCAGGTACAATGATTCTCGGGCCAATGTTGTCCCAATATCTCCAATGTTGTCCCAATATCTCCAATGTTGTCCCAATATCTCCAATGTTGTCCCAATATCTCTAATAATATCCCAATATTGACCCAAGAAACATTGCTACCTGGAGCAGTTTAAAAAATACTGGTTTAAACTATATGAAAACAATTCTTTTCCTTTATCAAAATCCACGGTTGGTTGATTAATAATGTACATTTATTTCACAATTAGAATCGGTATCGCTAATGACATGTCGATGTCCTGTTCGATTCGAAACTCAGGACGAATAATTACGCCGCCGGAAATGAGGTTGCGGAACTTTGACTGAATCTCAACTTTTGTTGTCCATCACGGCGTCAATTGATGTGGAATCACAAACACTCTATGAACAAATTTTAATTGCTAAATATCCGGTACATCCTATTGTTAATAACCATCGTGCTGATTATTACAGACTTTATATTTCTAATTAATGTAGGTACTTTCATGTCGAAATGTTCTTAGTAACAGAAATGTTTGTTATTTCTATTGAAAATTTCCATTTTGCGATTAATGTTATAAGAAATTTTATTAAAAAGTATCTGAAAAATCTGATATAGATTTTCGTATTGTGATTAATATTATTAGATATTGTATTGATAAAAAACCTGACTTTTTTCACCTACTCTAAATAGGAAATAATTTGTTTATGAACTGTAAATATATCCATATAATCTAAACAAAAAATAATCATACCTTTTTATTTGTGAATCATTCACGAAGAAAATTTAGGACTTCCAGGTTATTCATTCTATTTGATCATTTAATTCGACAAAGTATACTTTCCGTTGTCACCGATAGTGGTAGGAGACTTTGTTCATTGAGCCACTTTCCTTTCTGACTGCTTCTTCCAGTCCCTTGTACTTAATTTCCTTTTGCCGTCAGCGATATGGCCTTTGGCACTGAAGCAAACGTTAAACCAATACTAAATTAATTAATTATCAACTTTTCAAAAATAGCAATCATTACTATATACTTTTTTAGATGTGATCGAAAATGTGGAACCGTCCGATAGCTCGGAACTCACCCTATCTGAAGTTCAACACTCTACTCCCTCAAATCTGTTAAAGTTAAACAATGTTACTGTCACGACATCTCTTGAATGTATTATAACTTGTTACCAATGCCAGATGAACCTCTTGATACGGAACAGATATCTGTGTCTGGAACCGCTCCCAACTTTGATTTAGTGGGTAGGAAGTATTGGCATTTTATCTGCATACTGAGATGCTGATATTTGCCCGCCGTACGTGCGTGGAATCTTCACCAAAAACTTCCATTTGTTCTGATTGATTTGTTTTCAGGACTGACACTTGCGCTATCCCATGTCGAAATTAACTTTGAAAGAAAGCGTACATTGTATAGCGTAATTAGCTAAATTTTGATGATATGAGAGAAGTAAAAGAGGAAGCAGTTTTATTATCTGTAACTTGTGTCTATTAGATTATTTGGTGAATTGTTTCAGGCATAAAATTCTCAGCATTTTATTAACATTATGGTTGTTATTTTGAATATGAAACTTCTCATATTGTAACTACATTGTACAACAATTCCAAAGTATTAGTACAATATGTATTAACTATACAATATGTATGACAAGATGCTTCTACCATGAAATTATATATGTATGCTTCTTCTTCAAAGTTTCTTGTATCTTTTCCTCTGATATGGCCTTTATATACTATTAACTAAATCGGGCAAATAGAATTATAAATCAAGACTATGTATATTGAGATTTGATACTTATAGTCTCTCGTGAAAGAAACCATATTTGGTATTTCAAATGGTGGCTACTTTTCCATGCGTGAGTTTATACTCGAAATAAAAAACTAAAACTTCTCGTATCTTCACCTTCGAGTGTAGAAAACAATAGATCTTGTGACCTCATGATAACAAGCTTTATGATTCTACTCACAAAAATGAAGTCATTCCGAGCTACAATATTTAAAATATATTTGTTTTTCCAGTATTTTCTATTTTTGAAATATGTCAAGTTTTTTCAAACATTTGTTTCTCATAAATTATAAAGTCTTCCTTTTTAATTTTCATATAACAAGACACCGTCTCCTTATATGAAAATTTAGAATTTACCAATAATAATAAACTACAAATGTTTAAAAAGTAGAAAGCAGTCAAATTGGCTATTTGTTAGTGTTGATTAACGAAATAGTTTGTTAATTTTGTCAATAGTTCAAATTGTCACTATTCTGACTGGTGTCCTCTCCTTACAGATCACTAACCAAATTAAACAAATATTTAGTCGCTAAATCAAATATACCTATTTTAACCTATGTTAACTGGTATCTTTTCCTTACAGATCACTACCCAAATTAAGCAGTAATTTAGTCGCTAGTTTAAATATAGTAATGCCTATGTTAACTGGTGTCTTTTCCTTACAGATCACTACCCAAATTAAGCAGTCAAGACGATGATGGCACTCACGCTCAGAGTAATTACACTGGCGCTAGCAACTTCGAACCCATCCCACACGACCACGACTCTTGTGAAAGAGTCGTGATTAATGTGAGTAGAAGAATGTGTTATCTTACACACAAACAGGCTTGTGATGGTTAAACTAAATATATAAGCTAACAGTTGTGTTATCTTACACACAAACAGGCTTGTGATGATTAAACTAAATATATAATGATAGGAATTTTACATCTACTTTGTGAGTTGTGACCATACGGTTGTGTTATCTCACTAACAGGCTTGTAACTAAATCTATAAATGATATGAATCGTATATCTATTCTCCAACATGATATCATTTCTTAACCACTTCACATATTGGAGTTTGATAAGCAAAGAAAATCTCATTTAACTTTCAGCTATCACAACTATTATATTTAAGTTAGGTATTGCTTTTGTGTTTTGACATGTAATGAGTTTGCGTGTTTTTTATTGTTTACTTTAATTGATTTCTCTTGATAGCACCTTTGTTTATGTTTCTATTCCTCATTTTTCCTTCTTTATTTCTTTTGTCTCCGCTTTTTGTCGTTTAGTGGTGATTTGTGTACAAATTTTATAAATATTTTTTTTTAAATATATGGAATGCGTTTCAAGTGGGTATAGAATTCTTTTTATATAAAGTTATCTTCAATCTTGCACTCCCAAAATTCTCTAAATCTAAATCACAATTTTCTATAGATTATATAAGTATTAATTTCTGGAACAAACAGCAAGTTGACTTAAAGCAATTCTCATCTTTAGGTAGATTTAAAAGTAGTCTATTTTTGAAAAAATTAAAGCAAGTGTACCTCTTTTAATACCCTTTTTATTTTGATTTAGTAAAAAAAAATTTCTTCTGATGCCCTAGAAGCTTTTGCTTATCTTGGCCGAAATGTTTCTTCTAATTATATCTAATGTAAAAAATATCCAACACACCATTGATGAACGGAGACCCTTTAGTTGTTCATTTTAAATATATTATTATACACTATCGGTAATTATTAGATACTAGTGTACTTGCCCGTTAAAAATAACGGGTAATTATCAATAACAATGTATTACCCGTTATTACGTTACTTTCTATGAATTAGATTAAAATTAAATTTTCTGCATAGTCTGATTAATTTTATAGATAAAATGCATTTAAATTTGAATAAAAACAGGGTAATTTAAATATCAAGTCAATATATTCCCGTGCATACCATTGTTACATTCTTAATGTTTATTACCCGTCGTGTAAAAGCGAACACCAAATAAATAAATAAACACACTAAGGAAATTATTAGTATAGATAATAATTATTACAGAGGTAGCAGTAGAGATTCTAATATTACACTGAGAAAAAAATATGAGTCAAATTGACTCAAAATTTGAATTTTCAGTTTGTCGCAAAACCGGCTCAAAAATGTGAGTCAATTTGACTCATCCTAACATTTTACTCAAAAACAAGAGTCATGTTGACTCCTAATTCATAGTCAGATTGACTCAGGTAGAGTCAATCAAGAAAAAAGACTGCAATATTGGAGTTTTGAAGCCTTGACTCGAGCGATGAGTCAGGTTGACTCGCAATTTTTTCTCTAAGTGTAGAATGTACTCCTGTTACATTAAAAACCATTGGTTAATTTTATTTGAATCATCAGTACAATGCAGTCAAATAATCGTTATTTCCGTTCATGAAGCTATGTTCATTACATCAATTAGTTATTGCAGTTATAAAAAATGAAATAAAATAATTAATTGAAGTTAATTGGCATGTAAATTAACAAACGTGGTCAATTCTGAATGGATATAGAAATAATAAATTTTACATAAAAATTACTGTTTTTCGTTGATTTGAAAGTTTTTTGCACATATTTCATGTTTCATTTTCATGAAGAATTTAGAAATCGATTAAAATCTTTTATTTGTTCAAATCACTTTAAACCAAAATTGTGCTAATTGTCAATAAAATCAAATATTTATTTTTACTAATAGTATTTCTAATTTTAAACTTCTGTCGTTTTCTGCAATTCACATAATTTATTTGAGGAAGCAGGGATATTTGTGAGATCGTGAAGAGCGTTGGATGGTATCCAATAAACGTACATTGGCCTTCAGATTATCTTATTATAATATGAAGAGGATCATCATTTTTCAAGTTGTAAATTTTCCTATCGATTCATGCTCCAATTTGCCTCTCTAAAGTTACTCACTGCTTAGGCTCCGCCTCCGTAATTCAATGCTTCATTTGCTCCACGCTCTTATTTTGTTTGCGGACCCTAACCATCCTATTCTTTAGGAAGAATCTTCGAGATATAACCTTAAAGTTTTTAACATTCCCGAGAACTCTCGCCGTTCCAGCACCGTTATATCAACAAGGTTCTTTGAGTGAGGCAACTGAAACACTTGAGTAGTGTAGTTTGGGAGTTTGTTTAGAGAATGACTGGTAGCGTTGAGTCGGTAGTTGGACTATGGCATACTTCCAAGACTTGGGTCAGGGGCGTGTATGCCAGATATGAGTAACTCGAGCAACTTATTTGCACTCTTTATATGCCTGATAAACACTGCAACAGATTCCCCTCTGCTCGACATATGAGATACGTTGATTGCAACTTATTGCATCGTATAACTCCAGTGTCACTGATTTTCTGTTTCCAATTCTGGTGACTTTAAAGCTGCACACACCAAGTGTTTGGCACTTTTATATGTTCGTACAATAATTAGTTGAGAAGAATACCTATGTGACTCATTTCGCTGAAGAATTTTCATCTGAGAGAATTTATTAATATCCAGTCATGTCCCATTTGTACGTCTCTAAAAACTACTCGTTCTCGAAATTAGCCGAGCTATTTCTAAAATGTCTCTGCTTTTCGGTTTTGTTTTGTAAAGTTCCTTTCTGTTTTAGGACATAATTTTTAAAAAATTGTTCTTATTTAAAACAGTAACTGCATAATACAAAGCAAACCATCTATATCCGAACTATCTATATATTTTACTTTTCTAAATCTTCTGTACCAAATGGTAATACGAGTTCTAGTTTAAGTATATAATACATTTAACATTTTCCACATACAAATAACCATTATTCACAAATAAAGAAATACCCCCCCCCCCTCTCTCTTTCCATCACTCGTGACCTCAAATTTATCCGGAGCTGTAAGTTAGTTAAACATCACCGACTCTATCCGGAAGCTGTCTGTGGTGATGGGAAGGGAGGGGTAGGAGGCATCCTTTGTACCGCAAACTGTTGTAATTTGTATTTTGAAAACTAGTTCCGTTTCTTAGTACTTGAAGAATAAAAGACTTAAAATAAAGAAATCGTTATCAAAATAAATAACTGTTCATTATAGTTAGAATTATAATTATACTATAATGTAGAATAGCTTATGATTTATTTTGATATTATTTCACAGTAAATTCTCCACAATTTATGAAAGTTATTAGTATATAACAGACGAAGATGTGTCTAATCATAATAAATAGACAAAAAGATCTTCTTTATTGTATATTTTAACTAATTTGAATTTAGAATACACCAATAATTTATCATTGTTACATTTCTAGATAAAATTCATTATCATTTTTCAGCTGAAATTTTCTGAACGTTGGAAATGTTCTTTTTTTTTTTACTTCTAAAAAAAATTTTGTTTTTTGTGACAATATGCGTTAAAAATCATAGATCTTAAGAAAATCATAAACGAAATGAAATGAAATGGTATCGAATACCATATATGTATAACTGGTTTAGAATGATTATATAGTCTTTAATTCAATACGTTTATAATATTTCAGGATCTATGATTTCAAACACATTTGTCACAACCCTAGTTATGACTCACCATAATTTGAAATAGGAACTAATTAATTAGATAGCTATTACAATGAGTATGTTATTTCACACGATGAAGCAAATATTACAAAATGAATGTTTAGTGAATAGAGTTACTTTATAGTTAGTTCAAAAAATCTGAAGGGTAATATTTCTACCATACTTTATATTTTCCATCCTAAACAATTTATTGTAAAGTTTTTGGGACCAGAGTTTAAAGTTTGGCCTCTTTCTATTTTCCAGGTGAGTGGATTGAGGTTCGAGACGCAAATCCGCACCTTAAACCAATTTCCCGACACACTCCTTGGAGATCCAAATCGCCGGATCAAATATTTCGACCCCCTTAGAAATGAATATTTTTTTGATAGAAATAGACCGAGCTTTGATGCTATTTTATATTATTACCAAAGTGGAGGAAGGCTCCGGAGACCGGCCAATGTACCTCTGGATGTCTTTGCGGAGGAGATCAAATTCTATGAATTGGGGGAGTGCGCCACGAACAAATTCAAGTGAGTGCGATTAACCGTGTTATAGGGTAACCTTTTTATTATCGGTTGGTTCCACCTCTTCGGTCATATAAGAAAAAACGATATAAAAACTCTAATTATTTTCAAATTATAATTGGTATCTAATCTATGATCCCTGCTGGTATCATTGATATCAATAAAAATTAAATTATAATGACTATATCGTTTTTTTTCTTGTATGTTCGAAAATGTGGAACAGGACGATAATTAAAAACTTACCCTACATCAGATGCACTGATTTGGCAGAAATATGTCACACTGTATATTTTAGTTAGGAGTTTGTAACCCATTACTGAATCTCTTTTTACCTACATTTGTTGGGAAAAAGTAGGATGTAATTTGTATTTCACAATTCGAATTCAGAGAAACTTCTCTTAAGTGCCAGAAAGCTGTAAATTGTTAATATTGAAATATGTCTACACCTTGTAAACATGGATCTGCAATTGTTGTAAAGTTTTCAATTATCTAAAATCATTTTCTATTTCAGAGAGAATGAGGGTTTCATCAAAGAGGAAGAAAGACCGTTGCCGGAGAATGAGTTCCAACGGAAAGTCTGGTTACTTTTCGAATTCCCTGAGAGTTCGCAGAACGCACGAGTAGTAGCAATTATTTCTGTTATTGTTATCCTATTGTCCATAGTTATTTTTTGCCTTGAGACTTTACCTCAGTATAAGCACTACAAAGTTTATAATACCACGAGAAACGGTACGGTGATAGAGGAGGACGAGGTGCCGGAAGTCACGGATCCGTTCTTCTTGATAGAAACCATATGCATCATTTGGTTCACCTTTGAACTCCTGGTGAGATTTCTAGCCTCGCCCAATAAAGGTGACTTCCTGAAGGATGTCATGAACATCATCGATATAGTCGCCATTATCCCGTATTTCATCACCGTAGCCACCGTAGTCGCTGAGGAAGAGAAGAAGGACTTTGTTATTCCAATAGAAAGATTATCACCTCATGAAAAAAGCTCAAATCAAGCCATGTCTTTGGCCATTCTTCGAGTAATTCGACTTGTTAGAGTATTTCGTATATTTAAATTATCAAGACATTCTAAAGGCTTACAAATTCTTGGAAGAACGCTCAAGGCATCCATGAGAGAGCTTGGATTGCTCATATTCTTCCTCTGTATAGGTAAGATTCTGATCTCATTTCAGTACTTTGACTGCTATAGTTATTACCATCATTGACTTAAATGTTTACTGACCATTTGTCTGTTTCTTGCCAACAGGTGTAGTGTTATTCTCGAGTGCTGTGTACTTCGCAGAGGCAGGCTCTGACAAATCACTCTTCAAGAGCATACCCGATGCATTCTGGTGGGCGGTAGTGACTATGACCACCGTAGGATATGGTGATATGACGTGAGTTTAGCAATATATGTTGGGTAAATTACGAATTATCGGTCAGTTTCATATCTTCGGTCATATAAGAAAAAACGATGTTACAATTGTCACAATTTACCCAATAGCCATCTAACTAATATATTTATATTTTGCTTAGGTATAAATATTTAAAAATTCGAATAACTTCTAATGACGACTATAGATGAATAGTAAAAAAATATTCTAGTTCTTATGTACTTTGAGATATCAATAAATGTTTGTTCAGCTATTTTAAGAACATGAATGGCTTCATCTTGAGACTATATAACATTTTGCTGTTCTTCCACAGTCCTGTGAATGTGTGGGGCAAACTAGTGGGCTCTCTGTGCGCAGTCGCTGGTGTCCTGACCATTGCCCTGCCCGTGCCTGTCATCGTATCCAATTTCAATTACTTCTACCATCTAGAGACTGACCAGGAAGAGATGCAGAGTCAAAACTTTAACCATGTCACTAGTTGTCCATACTTGCCAGGAACCATAGGTCAGTACCGCTAAAGTCCTCTAAAATGAAGTCCTGTATAGTGAACTATCTTTATTATTAGAGTCCTGAGAAATGAAGTAACCTGTTTATCCTTTTTTTAATGAACATTTGGTGTAGTCTGCCATAAAATCCTTCAGTTTTCTATGGGTAATTTGACTCCTATATAATGAAGTAAACTCTATATAGTGACATAATTACAGTTCATTATAGAGGGTTTCTACAGAACTAATATACTATTAGAATTTAGACTATAGGTAAAAAGAAACCAGATGATTAATTATTGGATCATTATGAAGGGATACCCTCCTATGATATATTAATAAAGTAACCAATACGTCCCTTTACGTCAAATATATTTCTACATATATTGTACGTCCCTTTACATCAAAGTTGTAGGGATACATACATGAAACAGGCTCTAATCTCCACAAATTCACTAGAACTCTTTCTAATTACTATAGGTTTTAAAGATTCATTTAGTTTATCGTTATTTTTAAATAATATCTTATAAACAAACAAATATATCACGTATGCCGGTTTCTTTAGATTTCTTGCAGCAGTTTTGAAAGTCACAAACGCTCGTATAGTGTAAATTACCTGCAATTAACCTGATGTTTTCCGTAATTGTAAACCACTATCAATCAATTAACTTCCTCTTAATAGCAATAATAGATGGTCTTTTTCGTCGTGAAATGTAGCAATGAAATGTTAATTTCTCCCCCGACTCGTTAGTAAAATATTCCATAAAATGCTGCAGAAGGTGCTCTCTTCTCGACCCCATTTTTCTCGATGATTAATATCACTCCCAACTTATTGTTTTTAATTGAATTATTAAGACGATGGATCAGCTGAAGGGAATGAGGAAGAATTTGTGGTACTGCGATAGCAAGGAGAAAGATTATGCCATTAAATAATCGTTATTTTAGATACTTTTCAATCACGGTTCAATGTACAGAAAGCAATTTTTAATTTAATATTTTTTCAATTAATATTTTACGCAGTTTCTTGTGAAATTCTTTCTTTACGAGTTTCAGTTCATGTCCACAAGTCTCTGAAACCTGTTGTTATCGAGTCGTTCCTTAATGCCGTGATACAATTCCTATTACCTACTACGTTTCTGGTGATAAATCTGATGATGGTTACGAAAAACTGATGTTTTACATTGATTTGAAGTATTTATTCATATTATTGTTATATTTGTAACTCTTAATTCAAGGACTGATCGGCTTTAAGTTACACACACGAACAAACTCACCACTGAGCGCCAGCCCCCCTCTCCCCTCCCCTACTTTCAACAATCCCCCCTACCATTTCTATTTGGAATGTCCCCTTCCCTTAGGCTTACCCCACCTCCTTTAGAAAAGCCTCTCCCCCACTCATCGGGGGATAAATAGAGGACGGGGGGAGGTGTTTTCCTTTTCCGTACAATAATAAAGCGGGCTGAGGAAGAAATCATAGCTCATGGAGAACAACTGCTCGTAATTATTATATCCTTTAGTTATTTTATCTCGCAAATTTCTCTGCGAAGGTTAATTAATGATGTTCGGATTACTGACCTCATAAAATATTCTTAGTTTTTATAAATATTGAACTTGAATTATCATTCATTGTAAACTTTAACGCTATAAATAGAATGCTTAAATGTGTAAAAAACATTGTTATGTAGGGTAAGTTCTTAATTATCGGTCAGTTCCCCATTTTCGGCCACGAAAGAAAAAACGATATAATAATTATTATTTAATTTTTATTTCAATTGGTATCCGTGATACCTGCAGGTATCATGGATACCAATTGAAATAAAAATTAAATAATAATTATTATATCGTTTTTTCTTACGTGTCCGAAAATGGGGAACTGACCAATAATTAAGAAGTTACCCTAATTTCCCTTTTTTTCACACAACTAATGTACATGTTTCTTATTTTCAGGACAACATCTGAAGAAGCATTCGTTCTCAGAGTCTTCATCAGACATTATGGAGTTAGAACAAGGCGTTTTACTACCTCAAGAGATAACTAGGAAGCAAAATTGTAATCCAAGACACAAGAACAACATTAATGCGATGAGCATTGAAACGGATGTCTGACACTTAGGTAACATCCTACGTCATGTCTGACACTTAGGTAACATCATACGTCATGTCTGACACTTAGGTAACATCCTACGTCATGTCTGACACCTAGGTAACATCCTACGTCATGTCTGACACTAAGGTAACATCCTACGTCATGTCTGACACTTAGGTAACATCATACGTCATGTCTGACACTAAGGTAACATCCTACGTCATATCTGACACTTAGGTAACATCATACGTCATGTCTGACACTCAAATATGACATCATTTGATAAACATATCATGTCAAGCTATACATGCAATTGCAAATTTGTATTACTCATACGTAGGTGTTCAGTCAGTCAGAGAGTTACAGTGGAGGTTAATTATATAAATAAACATCCTTCTATTCCCAAATTCATAATATCGCTCCCAACAATGAATATCTTATCGTATACTAGCATCTTTATTATACTAAATGGGTTGGCATTGTAATTGCGTATTACCTCATCGGCCAGGCATGACTGAGGTTATTGAAAAACCTTACTGCCACTTGTGGAATAAACCTTAAAGATGATCGAATAGCGCACAGAAGCCACTCGCACATCTCAAAAAAGTGAAACCCAGTTGGAAATGCTTGATGGAATGCTTTTATTGTAATAACGAGTATATGATGAGTTGACTTTTCAATGTATATTGTGATAGAAGTGCATATGTGAGCAATGTGACTATCTTGCTGAATGCGCTAACTGATTATCGCCTTTAACTTGTCAGCGAACAGTGATGAGAATGATGGTGAGTGTGAGTCAGATGTGTATGAGAGAGCCAGAGATGAGTGAGTCAAGCGATGAGTAAGTCAAGCGATGAGTGAGTCTAGAGATGAGTGAGACAAGCGATGAGTGAGTCTAGAGATGACTGAGTCAAGCAATGAGTGAGTCAAGCGATGAGTGAATCTAACAATGAGTGAGTCAAGCGATGAGTGAGTCAAGCAATGAGTGAGTCAAGCGATGAGTGAGTCAAGTGATTAGTGAGTCAATTGATTAGTGAGTCAAGCGATGAGTGAGTCAAGCGATGAGTGAGTCAAGCGATGAGTGAGTCAAGCGATGAGTGAGTCAAGCGATGAGTGAGTCAAGCGATGAGTGAGTCAAGCGATGAGTGAGTCAAGCGATGAGTGAATCTGGTGATGAGTGAGTCTATTGATGAGTGAGTCTAGCGATGAGTGAGTCTAGCGATGAGTGAGTTAAGCGATGAGTGAGTCAAGCGATGAGTGAGTCAAGCGATGAGTGAGTCAAGCGATGAGTGAGTCAAGCGATGAGTGAGTCAAGCAATGAGTGAATCTGGTGATGAGTGAGTCTATTGATGAGTGAGTCTAGCGATGAGTGAGTCAAGCGATGAGTGAGTCTAGAGATGAGTGAGACAAGCGATGAGTGAGTCTAGAGATGACTGAGTCAAGCAATGAGTGAGTCTAGAGATGAATGAGTCAAGCGATGAGTGAATCTAACAATGAGTGAGTCAAGCGATGAGTGAGTCAAGCGATGAGTGAGTCAAGTGATGAGTGAGTCAAGCGATGAGTGAGTCAAGTGATTAGTGAGTCAATTGATTAGTGAGTCAAGCGATGAGTGAGTCAAGCGATGAGTGAGTCAAGCGATGAGTGAGTCAAGCGATGAGTGAGTCAAGCGATGAGTGAGTCAAGCGATGAGTGAGTCAAGCGATGAGTGAGTCAAGCGATGAGTGAGTCAAGCGATGAGTGAATCTGGTGATGAGTGAGTCTATTGATGAGTGAGTCTAGCGATGAGTGAGTCTAGCGATGAGTGAGTTAAGCGATGAGTGAGTCAAGCGATGAGTGAGTCTAGCGATGAGTGAGTCAAGCGATGAGTGAGTCAAGCGATGAGTGAGTCAAGCGATGAGTGAGTCAAGCGATAAGTGAGTCAAGGGATGAGTGAATCAAGAGTCAAGCGATAAGTGAGTCAAGCGATGAGTGAGTCTATTGATGAGTGAGTCTAGCGATGAGTGAGTCTAGCGATGAGTGAGTTAAGCGATGAGTGAGTCAAGCGATGAGTGAGTCAAGCGATGAGTGAGTCAAGCGATAAGTGAGTCAAGGGATGAGTGAATCAAGCGATGAGTGAGTCAAGCGATAAGTGAGTCAAGCGATGAGAGAGTCAAGCGATGAGTGAGCCTAGTGATGAGTGAGTCTAGTGATGAGTGAGTCTAGTGATGAGTGAGTCAAGCGACGAGTGAGTCAAGCGATGAGTGAGTCAAGCGATAAGTGAGTCAAGCGATGAGTGAGTCAATCGATGAGTGAGTCAAGAGACGAGTGAGTCAAGCGATGAATGAGTCAAGGGATGAGTGAGTCCAGGGATGAGTGAGTTAAAAGAGATGAGAGTATGAGTCTAGTGATGAGTGAGTCAAGCAATGAGTGAGTCAAGCGATGAGTGAGTCAAGCGATGAGGGAGTCTAGTGATGAGTGAGTCAAGCGATGAGTGAGTCAAGCGATGAGGGAGTCTAGTGATGAGTGAGTCAAGCGATGAGTGAGTCAAAAGAGATGAGAGTGTGAGTCAAGCGAAAATGGCCTCTAACAATATCTTATATCTTATTACGATATGCTATCCAGTTTAAGAGATATACGCATAGATTCCTAAACAACTCGTGGAATTAAAACAAAAAATAATAGGGAATCCAAAATGCAACCTAGTTAGAGATTTAAATACCGATTTTGATACCACATTCTCGTGTTTTTTGATGTGATATTTTTGATATGTGACGGTTATTTAGATTTAGAATTATAGAGTGATTCTCCTAAATTGAACGTACTGAATGACTAATATATAAACTGATTCATTGATAAAATGATCATACATTTTAGTTAGAATGTGATATTTAACTACCCTCTTTTGGTGTCTACTTTTATTGACACCAAAATGAGCCAGTGTTGCTAGTTTTAAAATTTGGTTGTTCTTATCACTAGTCTTCTGTAATAATTAGTGGGTCACAGATGTGGCTCTAGTTGCCTCAGAAACTGAAATATGGGAGATAATGAAAATAAATAACATAGCCTTAACCAGAATTTATTTTCTACTTATCCATTGTTCAAGAATTTATAAATATTTTTTCTTAGCCTTTTGTAATCTATGTAAAGAAGAATGTCTCAGCTTAATAATGATTTCTCAAATAACAGTTTTTCTAATTTCCTATTACTCTCAAATTTTATAAATTGGTCCTCGTGTACCGAGGCCGAATATAAAATATGTACAAACATAACAATTAGTTGAGTTCATTTTTGGTAATGTTAAATATTTTCGGATACGCTTTTCTTTGACTGTACATATATAATTATTTTCTTTGCATTGTCTAAATGTTGATTATTTTTCAGGTGTCACACCGCAGTGAGTGCCAAGCCTTATTGCAGTCATTTCTACATCACTAATGGCGTCCAGATGGTCTAAAGAGAAAGTCTCCCCCTCTGTGAGATGTAGTCTTGCATCACCCTCAGGCTAGATGTGTTCATGTCTCTATCTTCTCATCAACCAGCAGGAAAGTAGTCTAGTCTACATGATGTGATGTCAAATGAGATTTCGCGGGAATTATTGAGTGGTACCTTCATCTCAGCTAAATTCAACATCTCGCATCACTATCGGTAGACTGGACCAAATCAACCAACCACCATTCTCAAAATCAAAATTCAGGCAACTTCACATGTGAAATTAAAACATCTGATTTATTGGGAAATGATGAACAGCTATTACATTCCTTAAGCAATTTCACAGCACTGGTTCACTAAATTTATAAAGTTATTGGTAACTAACACTTTTGAAAAAGGAATCAGAGCATTATAGCCAAGCCAATATGCCTTCTCTAATGTTAGTGGTGGTTCGTGCAATCAGTCTTGCTACTAGTGATGGAACTGCTCATGCTAGTGGTGATAGTTCTGATATTAGTGGTGATAGTGCTGATATCAGTGGTGATAGTGCTGATACTGGTAATCTTGGTACTGGTGACGGTGCTTATATTAGTAATATGAGTGCTGATACCAGTGATAATAGGATGGTTTCACTATGCGAGTGATATCAGCTTCAACAGTAGGTGTTTAACCACTAGTGGTGATGAGGTACACTAGGTGATGTGATTATCATCACTAGTGATGAGTAAGAATGAGTGATAGACACATCTGCCATGAATGATGCCGAGAAAATTGCAAAGGAGCTATTTAAAAATTATAGAGATATTACATAATAATAATACTTAGACGGATTGTAGTTCATTAAAATGCTGCTTCATCGGAAGAGAGTTTGGCTGCCAGACTAATTTTTGTGATATATTAATATTTAAATATTTAACTATATAATTTTTCAACTGTATTATTATATCCGAGAGTGATGTTTCTTTAAATCGTGATGATGTTTACTAGGTCGTCCAGTCACACAATTAGCTCTATAATTTCTCCTTATTTTGACTCACAACTCAAAGGGAGATGATAGAAAATATTGTGTAATGGGTTCAATGGAATGGAAAAAAAAGAGAAAGACTTATTTCGCAACATGGAAAACTTACGAATTTGAAATGTTAAGTGTGGAATTCGCCAAAAAATAATAATAATAATAATGATAGAACAAAAGTGATTTAATATGAAAATATTTATAAATATATAAATAATGATTATAAATATATAAATAACGATGAATTTTCCTTGGTGATATAACGATAATATCTATCTTGTACTTTTTGTTCTTTGTTATCTGTAGTATTATATTAAGCTATATTAATTATAAGTCACTACGATTGTCCTTTCTTTAAAACTCTTTTTATTTAAAAATCATTGGGGTGAATATTATATATTCTTATTCCATCTTATTAATAATGTCACTAACTGAAAATTATTAAAATCAATAATTCCTATTCTTTAGGTGATCCCATGCAAATCAAAAAAGGACTAATAAATTATACATTAGTACAAATCAGGAGGAATGCAATAGGTCTTTTTCAGTACATTTCATCGGACACATCAATGCCAATTTCAAATCTTTCTACTTGTTTCCCTCGAAAAAAATCTTAAATAAAGCAAACCCTCATTTAAACTCCTCCCCTTCTCTGTTTTCTGATATTCCAATTCTGACCTCACTTGTTTATGGTAGAAATCATATGATTTATCTGCCGCAATTTGCCAAACAAACTGCTTACAACATAAAGGTATTGATACAGCAACTTTCTTCGATCTATTGTTAAACGATTAGTTGTTAAACTCCACCGACTCTTATGGTGGAGCCATAGAAGATTAAGAGAGAACTTCACTCAATCTTCTATCGCCCCACCATACCTACTCTCAAGATAGCAGTGTCGATACCTTTTCTAATTTTCAAAATGCATTATTAGAGAGGGTTTAAATAGTAGATCCTTTTTTTCACCTAGTGCTAAACACCACAAGCACATTTTCTTTTTGTTCGGCAACTGCGTGCAGATGAAGAATTTTCTTATATCCCTTTTTTTCCAACTCCATTCGTTTGAATTCCTATCTATTCTAGATATAATTTTCTTTCGTCTTATTCTTAAGTTTTAGATTCTAGAGAAATATATTTATTAATTTCTAAGACAATTTTCTTTAGGATTTCTCTGATACTTCCAGTTCTGAACATCACTCTCCTTCTCTTCATTGATTTATTTGCTCAAAATGGAAAAAATACTAAAAGTTTTAAGGAAGTAAATAAGTGCTACTGGGAGAAAGGTAGTACGCAGCAGTATAACTCTAAATTCTACAAAAATCAAAATCTAACTTTAATTCTTGAATTTCTCTGTTCGTTATTATCCATATTAAAATAAAACATGTTAATAAAATATATTGAATTTTGTGTGTAGGAAAGAAAATTTTAATATATAAGTTGTTGATTGATTTTATATACGTAATGATATTTTGTTTATTGTTATACTGACCCTCCTCCTTTCATCATTCCAACATTTTACCTGACTTATTATTGACTCTGAAGAGATTTAACTGTCCAGGAGTGTTTATAAAACTCAAAAGAAAAACAAGATAAACTCTTGCCCTTGTGTCACTCTCTACTAATATATCATTTCAATATACAAACGTCAACCCTCCACAAAATAATATCGAAATGCTTTAGATGAAAAGTAAACTTGAGGTTCATACCGATTGAAATTTTTGGAAAACCTGAATATAGATAGTTGGTGAGTTCACCTGCATGACGGTGTATTACGTCATCAAAACTTGAGATGCTAGATTACTACCTTTACGTTCTCTAAGAATTTTTATACTCTTCATAATCTTAATCTACGATGTCTGCCTTATTTATATTTGCTACTCAGTTAAATTTGACAGTGCGAGGATAAGAGCTGTGTGATTTCATACCTATCTAGAGATTCTGCAATTCATTTCTAACAAGCTGAGGCATCATCAATTTTGTGTGCATTTTTACTCATTTCACCAGAGCGCACCGAAATTAAATTAAGAAATCCTCACCTGAAGATATCTTATAAAGATCATTCGGTGTTCTAATTTAATTACTCCATACTTTGACTGAAGTGCTACAGGGTATATTATAACTATTATTATATGTTACTGTGGCTTCACACCGTTATTAGGAATAGGAGAGTAAGAGGAGGTCTCCCTTAATCTTCCATAACTCTTCCATAAGTTCCTCTGTGGGTAACAATCCAGGAAGTAAGGGTGTGAAGTCAAGGCGAACATGACTACTTAATTGCAACTGCTTATTATTACTTGTGTGTCTTTATAACTACTACATAATAGGTGTACATTTTCTATTCCATGCCTACTTCATTGGAGATCAACTAGACATAGAGAAGCTATTGAGAATGGCTACTGAATTCATTTCTGCTATTCTAGCATGCCTTTGCACTTCCAAAACTCATCGAATTGTGTGGTTGAGGGAAACTTTTAACCAAAATCTAGAGTTTAGGGGTATTAGTCGACCCTCTATCGCTCATAATCAACTATTGGGAATAAACGGTAAAATTTCACCTCAATTCATCCTATTAGATTTACGTTGAGGCTATTCAAATGACTAAATTCCTTGATATTTTAAGTCTGAAACCTTTTCATTACTTTTGTGTATTAACAAATTCCAGAGGAGTATTAATTAACGAACATCCCCTTCCTTTGAAAGAACCACGTGGTCTCCATTTGGATGTAATAGCTCCCTTCTAACCAATCTATTACTCATCAGTATTAAAATGGAACCAGTGGCTCCAGCCCACCACTTATCATTTACTCTTTCAAACTTCCTGTCAATTCACTAGCGAAAAATGTCTTGCTCTATTAATCAGTTAAGTATAATTTTTGAATATTCCTAAAAAGTTGATACTCTACATACGTAATCTCTTGAATAATATGCTTATAGTGTGCACAGACTGAATAATCTGATAGTATTTAAACTAGACCAAATGAATATATATATATATACGGTTCTAACCATCTCCATTGGGCAAAGAAAATGAGACATTTCTTCTACTGTCATTCTAGTTATAGATAATAAAAGACTATGTAAGAAATGTGAATTTTTATATCTTTCTTTAATCAAACGAGAGTGTACATAGTGTGTAAATAATCTACTTATTGTTTGTTTACACTGTAGGTCTGTTTATTGTTGACAGTTTTATGAGAAATATCTTAGATCATTATTTTTTTCTTGTTGCTGCATGAGAACTATAATAAAATGTATTAAAATCTCTTACATATAATACTACTACATACTATTCCTATGAACGCGTCTTCGGCCATCAACCTCACCCTTCGAACAGACTTGGTGCTCCAGGAATAAAAGTAAAATTACTAAATAATCCATTGATTAATATTTAGAACATACGATTGAGCTTAATTCTTATTCAGACGGTATCGAATCTCTTCCTGGGTGATTTTGTGAGCCTATTACTATGACCAATTATTTATCTTTGCTTGAAAAAATACAAAAATCAAATTTTCTCTCTGCTGGTAGTAAAAATACGATTGAACAGAAATAATTAATAACGGCAAAACGTAACAATTTTAATGAAAAATTGGGAAGTATATCTAACAAAAATGATACTTTCTTCTGTAGGTATTTTCACTTCCCTCCTCTTTATTTTAAATGAAACTCATCTAATGTCGAAAATCTTTCGAACTCAAATTTCTCAATCACAATAATCCATTTTAGAATTTTGAATTTAATTTGATTCTTTATCATCAAAATCTAATCTTAATATATTCCTATTAAAAAATTAATTTTCCGACTTACAGTTTCTGTAATATTTTCAAAATCTCTAATCTATTAAATCTTCAATTTCTCTAAATAACGATGGAAGTGTGGCCCAGTGGCTTGCCTAGAAAATAAAATTGATAGCTTTAAAGATATACTTTACCATTAACTATCAACTCTAGAGCTACCAAGCAGTCAATTTGACTTTTTTTCAAATTTTCAAACATTTCTATCTCAAAAATTATTATTGGTAGATACTTTATTTTTTTAATTGTTAATATAACTAGACAGTGTCTCCTCATATTATCAATAGAAAAATTGAAGTATATACCCATAAACATACAAATGTTTGGAAGATAAAAACCAGTCACATTGACAGCTAGGTTGTTCTAAAGGCTATTCTGTTACGAAATTATTCCCACATGGAACTTAAAAAAAGACACTTTCAACTCTTACATTCTTCTGAGAAATTAGATGTGAATGTTGGCAACAGGGATGTTCTAGTTTCTTTAGTTCCCAGTGATACATAGTATTTGAAAACTTTGACTAGTGAACGTAGTTCTACGCGTAGGTGATGTAAAAGTTCGACATAAACTGTACTAAGTGTTTAGTTACTTATACTATGTATAATTTGATCCATATTTTAATGAAGATTTTAACATAGCTGTTTTCTAATGAGTGTCTGGATAATGTATGTCAAAAAATCTTATTCAACTAGATTATTTTTGTTACCATCAATGTTGTTGTTATGAGGTTAGGTATGTTTGTGGATTTATGCATAGCGTACTGTATGTGTTAGTTCAGTTGACTATTATTATGATTGTGGCTCCTCCAGTGATTCTTATACCTCCACAACAGAGAAATGTTTTACAACTCGCATGGACACCTACAGTACACTGTGTAACCTTCAAAACAACATTCTCTCTGGAACAAGATAGAGATATTGCGATAGTTCAATGAAGGTTTGGCAGTTTGTAGATGGCCATGTAGTGTTCAGTCTCAAAGCTAAATCAAAGACACACAGGTTTACGTTTGTGGAGGTTAGGTAATTTTGCCATCTCTCTTATTCCCTGAATCACCATCTTGCAAAGATTATCAAGATGTTCGAGCTGTCTCTTTTGCATATCAATTTCATACAAATCGTATAATTTTACTCGTTCCTTGTCTTTCTGTAGGTAAACAAATTGAAATTATTCCAAAGCAGCACATAAAGGTAGTTTCTAGTTATCGAACGGTTCCACCTTTTCGATCACGTTAAAGTTTAATGATAGTATTATATAATATATAATTACTTTTTAAAAGTTAAATAATAATGATTATATAATATATTCTGAAGCGATCGAAAATGTGGAACCATCCGATTACTCAGAACATACCCTAAGTACCATTGAATGATTAAACAAAACTTAGCCTATGCTATTTTCAACTCTAATAATTTTGGACAAATAATAAAGGATGCACATTTCATATTGAGGAACCTAGCAGTTAATATCATCAATGAAATTTTAACGAAACATTTTGGCGAGTAGAAAGTACTCTTTGGTGCCACGTTCCTCAATGTGGTCGGTGCATTGACTAAATCGTAACTAAGTTACTCAATTATTCGAAACTATTCTTTGATAATATGCGAGTGTTGTTCTAATTATTTATTATTAATATTTGTACCCTTGTGTGTGATATTATAATGGTATATGATTAACTTCAGAATACTGAACTGAATAGTTTAACTGTTGTAGGTAATACAAAGTAACTATATTTAAAATCTAATCATTATTATTACTACTGCTATAATATTATCAATATTCTCATTATTGAACCAATATTTGACACTGTAAAAACAAATTCCAGTTTACAGTATTTTAGAGATTCACTGCAAAAATATTGGAAAATTGGCAATTTATAATTATCCATAATTCCATATATCTCACTATATTCAATTAAACATGAATATTAAAAGGAAACTTTCTGTAGAAAACCCTGACTAAATACTTCTTTCTTTTCACATTTTAAGCAACAAATCCCATAATTGACATAATATTGTATCTAATCTTGTGCCTTTCTGAGAAGCTTCCAGGAGGAATTAGCATTCCAACAAAATCTGGGAATCATGAATGATGGGAGTAGCGTTAGGACTAATGAAAACGCTCTGCCGTGGTAGTTACTATTTCATTCATTGTAGTCCTTTAACAACATCATCTCTCTATTAAGTCCCTTTGCCAGTATTAATAACATGTAGCCAGTGCAACTGTTTCTCCAGCCCACCAAACCCGATCATGACGACGTTCTTTCTTGTCTTCTATACAGCTATGTATTAAATAATATCATGTGGTAGTCTTACTTCACCCTGCATTTGTTACTCAAACAATTTTGTTACTTGCTTCAAAAAGGTAATAATACTATAATGTAGAAATCCCTGTAATTCTTTTGTATGTGATATTCACATTTAAATAGCTTATTTGTTTTTATAAAATCAGCATTTTGTAACTACCTATTTCTCTGATTTCAATCTACCTATCTATCTATCTTGCTGATCGTTGAGAACAAATAAGCTCCTCTCCTTCTCATATTCACTGTTTTGCTCATTTTATCCTTCTTCAAAATAAATATATTTAATGGATAGTTCTCAAGGCGAAATATTACCAGTGAAATACAATTAATAGCATTATCAATATTATTACTAATCCTCCTCGCTATTTCAAAGTCCATCTTTTTAGAAATGAAATAATAATAATATGATAATGATAATAATTAAAGGTTTAATAATTACAAAGAATGTTCTCTCATTACTTCTTCATATTGACGAAATAAAATTCTATATGTAACTGCAGCATGGACAAGGTTAATACTTAATTGGTCAGAGTGTGTGCTTTTTCATGCCAATAAAACTGTAAGAAATCATGTCTCTGATCTTTCCATAACCTTCTAGCAACAAGCAGTCAAAATAACTTAGGCAACGCATTTTATAATAATATATTAGAGTGAACTTGCCTTGTTCTTTACATGGACATTCATTGGTCTCCTCCGCTTTAAATTAATTTTCTCTAGAAATGCTTTGAATTTGTAAAAATAATGTTATATAACATATAACAACTAACGGAAAAGAATTAGATCAAGTATTCGCTTCGTAATTAATTATTTAAGAAAATATTCAAACTCAACCGTCACTGTCCAACATTTCTACTAGATTCAATAGAAGAACGAGGAAGCTGGACGAACTTCATTTAGTATTGTCGTCAATTAGATAAAGTACTTTATAAAATGATTATAATGATCAAATTCGCTCGTATACTAATATGGTAGTATTGGATTCTAAAACTTTTCTTATGCATCTTAATTCTATTTGCAGTATTCAATTAGTACCGTACTTAATCAATAATAGTTGTACCTAATCATTGGCAGTTGAAAACAAAGATGGCAGCTAACTCTTTATACCACCACGAGAGGGCGCCACTTTAAACTGTAAATTTTAATAAAAATCATTTCTAAAGGCCTTGTTACACGGTACGAGTTACTGTCGTGACAGTGGGCAGCAGTTGTCCTACTGTACTCGCATGCCAGTATCTCTATGTTCATAGCATTGAATCTCCATGACAGTTAGTCGACTGATGCGGTCACACTGTGCGAGTAGCTGCACTACAGTAACAGGCTATGGCCAACTCGCACGTTTACTCGCACCGTATAACAAGGCCATAAGAGTAACGAATATTATTACATGAATAAATGCTCTGAATCGTATTAGGACCAATTTGGCGAAAGTTTAATTTTACCTGCACTGCCTCTTTGAAATTTGTTGTATTTTACTCACTTATGTGTGTACGATGAAAGCTATTTATTCCGTAAATACTTCAGTCAGTACTCATTATTGATATACAGGCAGACCCCGCTTTTATTACACCCCACTTTTATAAAGTCATTAATAATTGAGAGACATGTTTCGATGTTATTACCGTTCGTAGACATAGAAAACGGAGACAATTTTTTGAGGTGATTATTTCACGGTAACTGCAGTAAACATCTCAAACGAATCAAACGTTCGTCCAAACATATAGCGCTAGCTTATTAGTTCTATAAGCTCAATTAATGGACACAGTTTTTCTGTATAGTTCCAAAACATAAGTTCTAGTATTGACGAAACAAACGTGAATTGATATAACGCTTTGATATTCTTCAATGAAGAAACTACCACTTGGTGATGACCAGGGTTGTGACAATATGCATTTCAAATCATAGATCTTAAGAATATCATACACGAAACGAATTGAAATAGTATCGAATACTATATACCGCTGGTGTAGAACGATTAAATAGTCTTTAATTCAATCCGTCTATAATATTTTCATGATCTATGATTTTATACGCATATTGTCACAACCCTAATGATGACGTACAGTTAAAAAACAGTAAACACCTAACAGTTTGGCTAAATAAAATGCAAATAGCTTAACCAATATAGAAAGCAATTGATTATGATAAATGAATAGTGTAAAGAATAGGGAAAATATAACCAATAGTGTTTAAACTAAACAAAAAATTAAACTTAATGGAAAAAGGTACCTAGTGAATAGAATTAAAGGGTTTAAGCTCTCTTAAATGAAATAAATGGGATATGTTAGTTAATCACTGGAATATCATTGAATAAAATAACGTTACTTACAGATTATAATATTTTTGTAATAGAACATAGGATGGTTGTAGACTTGTACCTAATCAGGTACCTACTAGGTAGGAAGATTTTATTTAATTGTTTTTTAATGAAGCGATAAGTGTATTGAGAAAATGGAATGAAATTGTAAATATGGTGTGTTTCTGAGGAAAAAGAAATGAAGGGCAGAGATTTGACACTCTACAAGACATGATGTTTTTCTAATATGTCTTCTCGCTCATCATCTAACGTTTATAAGAGTATCTCCTATAATTATAGAAGCAGTTCATAGAAAATGACTCTCAGGAGTTACTATTTTATATTACGATTGTTGTTTGGGTATATATTGTATATATGTTGTATTCAAGATGGTGAAACTCTAATGATTTAATAGAAAAATACCATAGTTTAGAAATATATTGAAATAATCATTTAGAACATGATAATTATTATCGCATTTCTATGCCTATTTTTGATAAAGTCTTTGCATTCAACTATTAATTTTTATTATTAATAAGGAGAATTTTATTTGATATTTCAGTTCCGCAAATGAGTTCAAATTAGCGTATTTCACCTTATTTATAATTATTTTGAGTACAACTGATATCACTCGCCTTGCAATATAAACACTATGATCCTTTTATCAATAAATGTACTACCAATTATTATAGACTCTTAATTGAATACTATTTTATAAAACCTATACCAAATGCTATACATGTAAATTTAATTCAATGAACATAAATACTGCATGCTTCAGATGATGGCAAACCGTGAACCAATTTTTGAGCCAAAATTACCCTAAAATTTTGAGCCAAACACCTACTCATTTTTGATGATTTCAAGCCAAAATTAACATGGAAGCATAGGAATTAATTCTATATTTTAAGCCAATTACATACACCTGAGTTTTGACCATTTGAAATATAAGCCAATTAATTGCCTTCAACTGACACACTCTATAACATGGTGAATACTACATAGGCCTTACAGCCACGGACAGCAGTCGAAAGGTTTAGGTTTCAGGTAAGGTTCTGGCGGATCAATATATCGCGCGGAGATCTACGCTTTTCACCGTATCGATATCTGCACGTGGTGAAGTAAATTGTTATTGGTCACGGTAGAAAAAGAACAGGCACGTGCTGTCGATAATTCTACTTGTTTTGATCTGAAGTAAAAGATCAACCACCTTATGCAACACGTTTTAACTATTATGCATTAATATAAATTGTATAGGTTCGATAAATGTCCTATTCAGAAAAGTCAAATATATTTTATCTGTTAACTTTAAAAGAGAGATATCATATAGTTATTAGTTAAATTAGTTGAAACTAATTTAGTTTCAACAAAACATATTATAGTCAATTGGAACATGGTTATTAGAAAAATAATTCAATTTTATATAACTCATTCCCTACGAGTGAATTTTTCTTGTAAAACAAATAAATGTATTTTCTTCCGGTGCACCAAATAATGAATAATATCATTTTTTTATAATAATGATAAGATATTCATAAATTATACCATTCAAATAAGTAAATCTTAGTCAAATAAATATCTACAATATACCATGGATAATGTAATCTAATATAATTATGCTTCAGTAAACTAATAATCAATATAATTAATTAGGGATAAGTTCCGAGTTATCGGACGCTGCCACATTATCGAAAAAGTATATAATTATCAAAATAAAAGTATAACTTGGAAGTTCCCTGCACTGAATTAAATTAGTCCATTGGAAATAAAATCTCCACGTGCTGTCTTTGCTTTATTATAAAGCGAGAAAATCGATCGTGACATTTCCTCTGGCGCCATTTATACACCTGACGTACGTACCTGTAGGACAATTACCGACCAGCGAGACGCGGAATATTGATTCGCTAATTTCCATGCCAGGTACAATGTACTATCAGAGAAAAGAGTCACTGTGATGATGTACTATCAGAGAAAAGAGTCACTGTGATGATGTACTATCAGAGAAAAGAGTCACTGTGATGATGTACTATCAGAGAAAAGAGTCACTGTGATGATATACTACCAGAGAAAAGAGTCACTGTGATGATGTACTATCAGAGAAAAGAGTCACTGTGATGATATACTACCAGAGAAAAGAGTCACTGTAATGATGTACTATCAGAGAAAAGAGTCACTGTAATGATGTACTATCAAAGAAAAGAGTCACTGTGATGATATACTATCAGAGAAAAGAGTCACTGTGATGATGTACTATCAGAGAAAAGAGTCACTGTGATGATGTACTATCAGAGAAAAGAGTCACTGTGATGATGTACTATCAGAGAAAAGAGTCACTGTGGTGATGTACTATCAGAGAAAAGAGTCACTGTGATGATGTACTATTAGAGAAAAGAGTCACTGTGATGATGTACTATCAGAGAAAAGAGTCACTGTGATGATATACTACCAGAGAAAAGAGTCACTGTAATGATGTACTATCAGAGAAAAGAGTCACTGTGATGATGTACTATCAGAGAAAAGAGTCACTGTGATGATATACTATCATAGAAAAGAGTCACTGTGATGATGTACTATCAGAGAAAAGAGTCACTGTGATGATGTACTATCAGAGAAAAGAGTCACTGTGATGATATACTACCAGAGAAAAGAGTCACTGTAATGATGTACTATCAGAGAAAAGAGTCACTGTGATGATGTACTATCAGAGAAAAGAGTCACTGTAATGATGTACTATCAGAGAAAAGAGTCACTGTGATGATGTACTATCAGAGAAAAGAGTCACTGTGATGATATACTATCAGAGAAAAGAGTCACTGTGATGATGTACTATCAGAGAAAAGAGTCACTGTAATGATGTACTATCAGAGAAAAGAGTCACTGTGATGATGTACTATCAGAGAAAAGAGTTACTGTGATGATGTACTATCAGAGAAAAGAGTTACTGTGATGATGTACTATCAGAGAAAAGAGTTACTGTGATGATGTACTATCAGAGAAAAGAGTTACTGTGATGATGTACTATCAGAGAAAAGGGTCACTGTGATGATGTACTATCAGAGAAAAGAGTTAACTCATTCTATCTGTCTGGCTATTGGTAGTTACACTTTAAACAGATTTCAACTGTGAAATTAGTGAACTGTTAAAATAATATCATATCAGGTTGACTTTTGCTCCAAGTTATACACTAACTATTATATGTATATGATTTCCATAAATGGCAAAATGGACAAAACCTGTGTTGTCAGAAAATAAAAATATGGCATCACAAATTTATTGATATTGACACTATGTATGTATGTATACACACAAATGACAATGATAATTCATATCCTACTCATGAAAATAACAGTCATCTTAATCAATACTAATTACAGCTCAATAGTAGTGATTAATGTACGCATACATCACTAATGTACGTATACATCAATAATGTACGTATATAACATCACTAATGTACGTATATAACATCACTAATGTACGTATACATCACTAATGTACGTATACATCACTAATGTACGTATACATCACTAATGTATGTATACATCACCAATTTGTACGTATACATCACTAATGTGCGCATACATCACTAATGTGCGCATACATCACTAATGTGCGCATACATCACTAATGTGCGCACACATCACTAATGTACGTATACATCAATAATGTACGTATATAACATCACTAATGTACGTATACATCACTAATGTACGTATACATCACTAATGTATGTATACATCACCAATTTGTACGTATACATCACCAATATACGTATACATCACAAATATACGTATACATCACAAATATACGTATACATCACAAATATACGTATACATCACTAATAGCTACTGCTAACCTACATCAGTTCACACCCATGTTTGCCTGTAAGTGTAGAGGTCAAAGGTCATAGTAACGAATCCATTCGGCGCCAACGGAAGAATGAGTCCATGATAGTTTTATTGAGCATGAAGTTGCATATAATTTGGGTGCGATGTGATATTGAATATATTAACATGAGCTTTGTGCTAGAATTAACTGTTAGTTTATTATCATCCATTGCGATAAAAATAGGTTCGATCAATCTATTAGTCCGACCACGACTAATTCTTTTGTCAAAGAAAATTGTATCATTTATTATTTTTACACTGTTTACTATTTTCATATTTCCAAAAATAAACTCACCTACTTGTAATTCTTGAAGATATTTTGAATAGGTTTTGGTACACAATGACAAATTTGTAAGATTTGAAAGAGAAGGAAATTAGAAAACTGAAACTTGAAAAATTAACTTCATGCGAAGACTATTTTCTTAGATAGTATCAATTTCTCTTATCAGTTCGATTTTATTTTTTTAACATCATAGTTCTTATCAGACTGGTCAAATCTTTTTATCCATGGAAAGCCTTTACTCCCACTCTCTTAGTCTTCTAAACATTTCACCCATTCCTCCATAACTTCAAGAGACGCCTATGATAGTCATTAATAACTGCGGTCTGAGAGACCATCATAGAGCTAACGAGTTTTCTGGTCTTTGCTTTCACGTCCGAACCATTCGTTTGATACTATGGCTCCGTCTGAATTGCTTTTGTTGTTATCTTTATTTCACTAACATGACTGCACTGATATCATTCGACATTTTATGTAAGATGATAATATTTTTCCACTAAAAACATTGTACTTTATATTTTGAATCTAAAGAAAAAATGGAATGTTGATTCCCTTTCTCCCTATTCTCATTTATATATTTTTTATTCTTTATGTATGTTGGACTAAAATATTTTATTTTTTAACGTAAGACAGTTCTCACAATAATAAAAACTCGTTGACCTTCGGTTAAATTAGTATGGTTCCACGAGATTTGCTTGTGAAGAGTATTGTAGAACCCGATGTTAAAATTGAACAAAGAGTACACTCATTAAACTGAATTAGAGTTCAATTTAACGGTTTTCAGGTCAAATGACATTGGAAATATTTAACGTTCAGATAGAAACGTCACTATCACGTGGAAGATATTTATACTAACTAGTACTCGCTGTGCTAAGATTTATTCACATTTCACAGATGTGATTTTTTGGGAATCTATGAAACAGCTTTAAAGGTCCTCTCAAGGTTCCGGGAAAAAAAGGAATATATTACTTAATATTATAGAACTATAGTCTAGGATCACTAATCTGCAAACTACATAAAATTGGGTTTGTAAATAAATTTTTATGTTTTTAAAGTTTTTCTTACTCTGTGTACAACGATTGTACGAAAAACTAATCTGACGCTGAAGAAAAAGATTGTACACTCTTTGTTTTGATTCCGAACTTGAAATCTATAATAAAAACTATCCATGTAGGGCCTTCGTTTAAGGTTTAAATTATTTCTTGAAGTATATTTACGTTTCTATAGTAAATTTCTACAATTATATATTTTTACATAAATATTTTCTAGTGGATTGATTATTCCTACTTAGTTAACAGACAAAACGAACGGCGTACATTCTTTTTCTTCGAGCCGAAAATTAGCATGTCGGAAGTAAAACGGCTACTGTATCTTTAAAAGCATATATATACAATTAAATATATTCTATAAATTTCATGGGGTTTGCAGTAAACTGATAAGAAACATTAGCATCATTGATCACAACAATAAAAAAGTGCTTGCAGGCGACATATAAAAAGAAAAGTCACTGACTGCCATTTACCCGAACTCTTGCATGGCTGTCAGTCTCACCGAATAATCTCACCGGAAATATTCACGGAAAATTGACCTAGAGGGATTTAGTGAGAGCTCTCTCAGTTGCGAAGGGGATGATGCATTGAGAGAGAAGGGGAACCAGTGAGGGAAAGAAAAGGAGGGGAATTTAGGGTGGGGAGTGACGTCACATTGTGATGCGCTAGCCAAACAAGTTCAGTTGCGCGCCAACCTTACGGAGTGAAGTCGTGTGTTACGGGTGTGCTCTGCCTGGCTCTTTCTTTTGTTGGAATTAAAGCTCATCTCATTCATAGAGCTGCTCTTTTAGCTGTTTAGTCGTGGTTGTACATTAACAGTTCTATTTCATTGACTGTGACAGTTTGTATGTTACATGTTTTAGGTAGGTAATTGTCAAAAATCTTTAATGTAAAACATTTCTATCATGTTTAGTTAGGTACCAATCCAAGCCTTAGTTTTTACTTAATATCAGTTATTTACTTGTTAAATTAGGTAAACCTAGTTAACTTAGGCATTATCATTTATCTATTTGAATTAGTTGTCGTTTTTTTATATAGTTTCTTTGAGAAAGACTGTGTATAAACTACGTATTAATTATTGAGGAGTACCTAGGTACCTATTTTGATTTAAAAAATCCTTCATAATTAAATTAGGTAGTACCTAACTAGTTTTATTTTTATTATTTTTCTTTAATCAATAAGGAACATACCTACTAATTGATTTCTAAAAGATATGAGAGCATTTATTATTACCTGTTTATATTTTACCTATATTTATTCATTTAATATTTATTTATTAATTCTTTAATATAGATTATAGGTGTAAGGTATTCAATCTTAGATAGCTACCTGCATTTTTTCACCGTAGGTACTTCTATTAAAAGAAATCTCTTAATGTACCTCTCATATGCAGCTTATTATTTATATGCACGCATGACATTGACTTTAACGTTTTTAATACATTTGTTGGCAGTTAGCTGAGCAATGTGCATTGCGACTCAAACATGGTGTCACTTTCCGTAGACTTTAGTGAATAAATCTCGGTAATTAACTAAAAACGTATCTTTTTATGAAGAGATGTAATATTAAGGTAAGTTACGAATTTTCGGTCGCTTTCAATTCTTCGGTCATATAAAAATTAACTAGGTATGTAATAATATTTTTTTATTGGATTTTATTTATACCTGCTTTTTTCTATATGATCGAAAATATAGAACTGTTCGATAACTCGTAACTTACCCTATTTTGAAGCACTTCAGGTCAGTACTGAAATTAGATAAAAAAAAACACGTAATTTGACTAATTTTTTTTCACAGGATAAATTGAATATATAATTTCTAGAGAAGATAAAACCAAGAATGCGAGACAGCAAAAAACACTAGAGAGAACGGTGAGTAACTAGTGAGTGAACGGTGAGTAACTAGTGAGTGAATGGTGAGTAACTAGTGAGTGAACGGTGAGTAACTAGTGAGTGAATGGTGAGTAACTAGTGAGTGAATGGTGAGTAACTAGTGAGTGAATGGTGAGTAACTAGTGAGTGATTGGTGAGTAACTAGTGAGTGAGTGAATGGTGAGTAACTAGTGAGTGAATGGTGAGTAACTAGTGAGTGAATGGTGAGTAACTAGTGAGTGATTGGTGAGTTACTAGTAAGTAAAGGGTGAGTAACTAGTTAGTGAATGGTGAGTAACTAGTGAGTGAATGGTGAATAATTAGTGAGTGAATGGTGAGTAACTAGTTAGTGAATGGTGAGTAACTAGTTAGTGAATGGTGAGTAGCTAGTGAGTAAATGGTGAGTAACTAGTTAGTGAATGGTGAGTAACTAGTGAGTAACTAGTAAGTAAATGGTGAGAAACTAGTGAGTGAATGGTGAGCAGTTAGTTAGTGAATGATGAGTAGCTAGTGGTGAATGGAGAGTAACTAGTGAGTGAATGGAGAGTAACTAGTGAGTGAATGGAGAGTAACTAGTGAGTGAATGGAGAGTAACTAGTGAGTGAGTGATGACTAAACTAGAGAGTGAAATGTAAGATGGTGACTTTTTCTCTTACAAATCCTCTGAGACTAAATATTAGTAAATATGGAAGGAGTTTATCCTTCCACACAAATATTTAGTCATTTTAAAAAGAATATATTTATTTTTCAATGTAATCTTGAAATGTAACCAAATGTCCTTCAAGAATTTGTTTATGAAATGTTTAGTTACATTGAATATTTAAAATGTCTGTTATTTGAATTTTTGTATCGTATTTGAATTGAGTGAATTGAAGTATTTTATGCCAAAATAATTCATTGCATCTTTATAGTTGTTATTTGTATATCTAATGCGTTGAGTAGATGCATTACATGCATTGTTTTAATTCCTTAAGTGTCCTTAAGTGAACACAAGGACACTTCAAGGAAGCTGTCCCACACGCATACAATGTTTAGATAACATTGTCCCTACACTAAGTAACTACATAATGTTATGTCAAATAGAAACTTTATTCTCTACTAGTGTACTTTCCCGTTAATAATAACGGGTCTTCAATAGTAATTTATTATCCGTTATTATGTTACTTTTGGTGAATTTAATTCATTTATTTTTCTTCATAAGCTGATACTATATTTTATAGATAAAATCCATACTAAAATTGAATAAAAACATAAACATTTATATTTCATATCAATATATTCCTGTGCGTATCTTAGTTAGTTTCTTCATGTTAATAACCGTCGTGTTAATTAAATCGGACACCAAATCAAGTGGTGAGCCAGTGGCCAAAATAATATCGCGTCTTGCGGGACTCTAAAATCCTTATTTTTGGGTCACGTGACTGGCAATCTAGCGTCAGTTTAATGGAAAAATGAAATAACTGAAACAAAATAAGGTTTTACACCGTCTTCCTTAGCGTCCTGCAATCGCTGCAACATAACTCTATGCACCAAATAAATACATTAACACACGACGGTTATTGTTAGGATAGATCATTCTGTACTGGCTTCTATTATTACTGGGTAGCTACGATTCATTCTCTGTTTCCAATCTAAATTTTCCTATTCTTTTTTATTGATATTTTTTATTTAATCCTTTTTGTGCATTTTTTACGATTTAAAATGTACTTTGATAATTTAATTCTCACAGTCGATTGGTCAATATCGAGGAATCAGTTTATCCGATTTTGGGGGTCATTTATAACTAAAGGATTATTGGATGGTCAAGGTCATTTATAAGCGGCGACGAAAGTATGCGCTCTACCAAGTGCCCGTTCTAGTTTTAATTGATATTGTATTCTTCATGAATGTCAATTAAAATAACAAGTTACAATGTTAAATTATATATTTTAACTTATATGACCGAAAGCATAACTTATAATAGTATCATATGTATAAATATTTTTTAGTTATATATCATAAAAGTTGATTTAGATTTAATTACAGAAGAATAAAAAAGTATTAGCCTATTAAATATTAGTTAGCGTATATATCTCATGTTTACTCAATACACACAAAAGGGGGATTCCTTGTAAGAAAATCGATGTGTACAGCTTCCCAATGGTCTAAACACATGAGCCACTTTACAGTAACTATCACCAGATATCGATTAACCTACTTGAACTTTATGTGTAACTGGAACATGCTTTAATGACATTGTATTATTCTGCCAAAAAAATAATTCTACAAGGAAATTATATTTCCTTGCATATATTTATTAAGTCTACCTCGTCATCTACCGTAGGTCTTTTGTACGCTGTAAACGACTGAATTTTAGCATTTGAATAAGTTTTTCTAGTCAGTTTCGTCACTATTAGTTACTATTTTGAATTGTAACGTATGAAAATATATCTACACCATTTAAATTGCATTCTCTACTAAGGTTAGTACCCTCTGTACCACCCCCTCATTACGCACTCTCTTTTCACTCTCTTTCCTCTTACTCTTCTCTCCTCTCTCTTTACTAAGTGACCTTGGTACCTAACTGCTCTTTCTCTTCTCCATAACGCGGGCCTCTTTTCCCACCCACCCCTCTTTAATTCCCTCTTGAATGTTGCGTCGGTGTAAACTCTCACATATTGTCATGGCGAAAGGCTCTCCCTCTTTGTTATTTGCAAACTCTTAATTATAAGAAATTTTCTTTTAAACAATATTTCAAATTATAAATAATGAAGAGAAATAAATTGAGAAGTACAGATTATAAGATTTTGTTTTATAATCCTGTACCATTAAGGGTAAGTTATCAGTCGGTTTCAAATCTTTGGTCATATAATAAAAAACTATATAATAATTATTAGATAAGTTTTATTTTGACGTTTTTTCTTATGACCAAAGTTATGATACTGCCGGTAATTTGTAATCTACCCTAGTTTTTTTACTTCATTCTTTCCCAATTTCTTACCATCTTTCTCTCCCTTCTCTTTCTTACCATCTTTCTCTCTCCTTTCTTTCTTACCATCTTTCTCTCTCCTTTCTTTCTTACCCTCTTTCTCTCCCTTCTCTTTCTTACCATCTTTCTCCCCAATTCCCTCTCGCCAATCAGCAGACACACAGGCGCCTCTCACACACTCACCACACGAGGTGGATTTGTTTAAGAATATCTTTTTTATTTAAAACCTTTTAATCATCAATGTCTCACAGTTCCTATATCCTCATTGTAGGCATTTTATTAATTTAACGAAATACTCACTATTCTTTACAATAGATCATTAAAACTTTTTTTGATTAAAAAGATAATATTTCTCCATTAAAAACAAGAAACCACATGACTCGAATATTTTTCTGGGACTGAGGTGATAGCGCCAGTTTTTAACATGTTAAATGAATTAGCAATTTAAGAAGTAGCTACTGACGAAGTAGCTGTTATTCCTTAATTTATAACATTATTTTATCAATTGTTTGTGTATTTAATTGAAGTTGTGTGTCAGAGCTTTCAATTAAGTAATTCACACTGACCGTAACTTGGCATAAGAACAGGGCTTGTGCTTTCGTGTTTAAGAGAACTCTTCGACTTCTTGAAATTTATTACCAACCATTAAATGAATCTTTTCAGCAATTAGCTTCTTCTGTGTCGCATGACCGTGAACCCTTTTTGGCACACTGTGCGCCTGCAGTGCGCCTTTGCACTTTGCTTGGTGCACTTATTGTCTCTGTGCACTTTGCTTGGTGCACTTGTCTCTGTGCACTTTGCTTGGTGCACTTATTGTCTCTGTGAATTTTTCTTGGTGCACTTATTGTCTTTCTGCACTTTGCTTGGTGCACTTATTGTCTGTGCACTTTGCTTGGTGCACTTATTGTCTCTGTACACTTTGCTTGGTGAACTGATAGTTTATCTGTGCACTTTGCTTGGTGAACTGATAGTGTATCTGTGCACTTTGCTTGGTGAACTGATAGTGTATCTGTGCACTTTGCTTGGTGAACTGATAGTGTATCTGTGCACTTTGCTTGGTGAACTGATAGTGTATCTGAGCACTTTGCTTGGTGAACTGATAGTGTATCTGTGCACGTTGCTTGGTGAACTGATAGTGTATTTGTGCACTTTGCTTGGTGAACTGATAGTGTATCTGTGCACTTTGCTTGGTGAACTGATAGTGTATCTGTGCACTTTGCTTGGTGAACTGATAGTGTATCTGTGCACTTTGCTTGGTGAACTGATAGTGTATCTGTGCACTTTGCTTGGTGAACTGATAGTGTATCTGTGCACTTTGCTTGGTGAACTGATAGTGTATCTGTGCACTTTGCTTGGTGAACTGATAGTGTATCTGAGCACTTTGCTTGGTGAACTGATAGTGTATCTGTGCACTTTGCTTGGTGAACTGATAGTGTATCTGTGCACTTTGCTTGGTGAACTGATAGTGTATCTGTGCACTTTGCTTGGTGAACTGATAGTGTATCTGTGCACTTTGCTTGGTGAACTGATAGTGTATCTGTGCACTTTGCTTGGTGAACTGATAGTGTATCTGTGCACTTTGCTTGGTGAACTGATAGTGTATCTGTGCACTTTGCTTGGTGAACTGATAGTGTATCTGTTCACTTTTAGGTGTGGTTACATATCAATGATAAAGCACTTTATATCATTCTAAACCGTGAAGGAGTGCTGCTAATAAACACAACTTGTCTTATATTATTTGTAAAAGAACTACCTATTGTTTGTGTGGAAGATTTCTACTGCGATAGTTGGTATACCGAGAAATAAAAATAGGTATTATTCAAGATTTTTCATAATTTGGTTAGCAATTTCTGTAATTCCACACATTCCCATACAGAAAGTTATCGTTGGACAATGGTATGTGATATACAAGAAACTATATAGAAATATTAATTTATTACTATATATATATTCTACTTAAGATGCATAATAATTTATTACTCTGCAACCCCCCCCCCTTGTATCTCTGGTCTAAACCTTCATCAATGATGTACATAATTTCTAAACATTATTACAATAATCTAGATTTATAACTATACTTTTCCACCCTTCTCGAGGTCCCTAACGTTTCACCCCCTCATTCACAACTCCCTCCCCTCCACCCCCTCATTTTCTCTTCTCCCCTCACCCCACTCAACCCCCCCCCCCCACCCCTAATCCATTGCCCCATCTAAACGGGTTCGGAAATTACAATTCTTAACATTGAATTGGTAAAGTTGAGAATGGAAAATAAGCCAATATGCTCGGGAGAGGAAATCTTCCCAACAGTCGGTGTCATAACAGCAATCTTAAGGGTCTTCATTAAGTTTTAAACTTAGGATATTTGGATTAGGAATATACTAAAGAAGCTTTAAAGTTTGGATATTTGGATTAGGAATATACTAAAGAAGCTTTAAAGTTTGGATATTTAGATTAGGAATATACTAAAGAAGCTTTAAACTTTGGATATTTGGATTAGGAATATACTAAAGAAGCTTTAAAGTTTGGATATTTGGATTAGGAATATACTAAAGAAGCTTTAAACTTTGGATATTTAGATTAGGAATATACTAAAGAAGCTTTAAACTTTGGATATTTGGATTAGGAATATACTAAAGAAGCTTTAAAGTTTGGATATTTGGATTAGGAATATACTAAAGAAGCTTTAAACTTTGGATATTTGGATTAGGAATATACTAAAGAAGCTATAAAGTTTGGATATTTGGATTAGGAATATACTAAAGAAGCTATAAAGTTTGGATATTTGGATAAGGAATATACTAAAGAAGCTATAAAGTTTGGATATTTGGATTAGGAATATACTAAAGAAGCCATAAAGTTTGGATATTTGGATTAGGAATATACTAAAGAAGCTATAAAGTTTGGATATTTGGATTAGGAATATACAGTCTATCGGTTCGAAGCTGTAGAAATTATAATATTTGTGATAGGAGAGGCTTGGAAAGAGATTTACAATATCTATTTGTCGCAACTTTGTTTGAAATCTCAAATTGATAACACTTAAACTCTTAATGGATTTTTTAGTTTACCAGATTTGATTCAAACCATTAAAACTAGACAAAATTCATTTACAAGATGAGTATATAAATGTATATTTAAATATAATGATGAAAATTCTGTTACATTTGAGCCATTCGTGTATTTACCTAACTATAGTTTAATATCATAATAACATCATATTAAAAGAAATAGCACAATAAATAATCATTTTTATTTATGCATGTGATATAATATCTACATTATTATTCATAACTAATTATTCAACCCGCATAATAATAATTTGTTTGAAACTCCTGTAAGCTTCTAATTATAATAATACTTTCATCATTCTTGAATGCAATGACCACTCATTATTCTAGTGACTCTTTCATATTATAGACAGAGTTAACTTGACTACAAAAATATCTAATTAAGACTTAATTAAACCCTTTTTCGACTACCATGAAACCTTCCTACAATGTCCCAGCTAACAGTCTCTCCTAAATAAGAACGTTTGTAAGATTTTACTTATTGGGTTAAATTTTTTCTCTTTTCTTTGTATGTATATAAAGTTGAATCTTCGAACTATTTTTGTTTCTTGATGAATTCTCAAAACATATATTTTTCAAGTCGATATATTTCATAATTCCTAGTAGTGCAAACCCTACTCGATCAAATTAAATTACCTATAAAAGTATAGAACCAAATTTGAAATGGTTTGCAGTTTTATAACCAGTAACCTTGGATCTAATGAACAGAGTAAAATATAATTAGAGTGGAGGAGACACTTATACTTTTTGTAGAATTCTCACCGGAATATTACAACAAAGAATATCCTATATAGAAGTATATGTTTTTATACTTTAAAGCATATGCTCTTTTGCTGCATTGGCTCTACTGCATTATTCCTCAGATTATTTGGAAGAGAGCCAGTAATGCTTTTTTCATTTCATATGCACTTCTGGATATAACTGCATAGTGCATTATACCAAATAAAATCTGCACAGTGAATACATGGGTATGTTACGAATTATCGGTCGGTTACACATCTTCGGTCATAAAAGAAAAAAAACGATATAATAACTATTATTAAAACTTAAATATTTATTATTATACCGTGTTTTCTTATATGACCGAAGGTGTAGAGTTATATTTACAATCTAAAGACGCCCAAAATCTCACTCCTTATTTAGATTTATTTTGTCATATAATGACTGTGTAATAATATTTTTTGATTGATCTAAATTTTGTAATTCTGAATATTCTAATTTATTCTATATATTCTAATTTATTCTAATCATTTTAATTTATTCTATTTAAATATTTATAATGAATAAATATTATTGAGAAAAAAATCAATTACTGACTATGAATTGCACATTCTAATTCTTTTTTATCTTGTATTATGAAATAATGAATTACTACAATTCCTTTTAAACGCCTTACAGGGGCGTAGGTTTGTTGTCCACTCTTCCGTTCAGAAGCAGACTGTTACAGTCCCTTTATTCGAACCTTAACCTTTCCCTCTCTGTAATCACCTTAAAAGGTGAATACAAACTTAGCACTATTGTGACAAACTGCATGTACGCTATTGTGTCAATTGCATGTTTAAATGTAATAACATGAACACTGTGTTATTTAATTTTTTAAACTCATGTTTTTAATATGTGTTTTGACCGAAAAGTTTTTTTTACATAATAAATATTATCATTATTTAATATGAAATGAAACATGAACGCTTTATGATTTATATTTACTAAATATTCACCAATAGAACATTGCACCTAATATTAAACACTAAAGATTACATGAAAGTTTAATATGAAATTATATATACGATCATTTATAGTATCCTATATTTATATTAAATAATTCAATGCTATACAAAATAATTCAATATATTATTTTGTATAGTATATTAAGTAATACTGTGCTGTTTTTACAGAGCGTATAAAAATGTATGATGTACTATAATTAACTATGTACTACATTGTGAATATAATATTATTTCAAAATCACATATTATAATATGTAACTTAATTGATATTTATTTTTGTATAGAATAGAAATTTATTTTTAAATGAATAAATACATCATTAATTTATTTTGATGTCGCGTCAATATTGTGGGTATAAAAATTTAAGCATGTATTAATATTTTCCATTCAGCTGTTTTATTTGTTATTATTTGATAGAAGCATCATCTTGAAATATATTCAACAAATAATGTCAATAAATAAATGCAAGGGATCGAAATTCTATTAATAGTATATTAATTGCAATGTTCGTTCAATTCTTTTCAGGTCAATTGATCTATAATAGGTAGTCACTGTGACTAAGCAGTCAATGCTTGTTATTATTGACTAGCACACTTATCTGTGTTACATATTTATCATCAGGGTAAGTTACGAATTATCGGTCATTTCCACATTTTCGATCTCATAAGAAAAAGTATGTAATATTTAATTTTTATTATAATGATTATATAATTTCTTATTTTATCGAAAATGTGGAACCGTCCAATAATACAGAACTCGCCTTAATTCACAGTTTAACTAGAACGGACACTCGTTGAGCGCATACCTTCTCCAATGCTCCATACGATTTTGACCTTTTCGTGACCTTGACCTTCGACCCGATTGCTCCCAAAATCTAATCAACTGGTTTCTGTATAATGACCATAATTGAACTACCAAATTTCAGGCAATTTGGTTCAATACTTTTCGAGTTATGCGAATAACAAGATTACCATCAACTTATGATAACAAGATTACTAATAAATAAATATCACCGATCAAAACATAACCGTCCACAATTTTGCGAAGGTAATTATGTCATACAGCTAACCTTTATATGCTTAATTCGTTACTTGTCGTACAATTATTTATGTTCATTAACTAACTACATTTATTATGTGAATAAAATATATTAATTTTTTTTCCATTTAGTCAGTCGTAACTCATCATAATGTTTAATATTATTCATATAATTTTCTGCTTATTTTAATTGCAATTAATTTTTACATAAGCTAATTAGTTCACTATTCCACGGATCTTTACTTCATATTATGAAATCCAAACATTAATTGCATCCTTCTATTTACTCTTTTTTCATGCTACTAAAATGTGTCTAAAATATTTCTTTCTTAAATAAAAAACTATGATAATTAATTAGTTGGGTAACTACATTTTCCATCATATAAACAAAATATAATTTAAAATAACGAGTTTAAAATGTTAAATTATATACTTTTTCTTATATGAACGAAAATGTGTCGCATGATATTAATTGCAAATGCTATAAAGGAAATAAAATGTTAGTGCTCTACATTGAAATATTAATCTAGTTGCAAATAGTCATACCTAATTGTTAATACAAATATCATACCTTTTTATATCTAATATCATTGTTCAATACTTCCAATAACACACACTGACATTTAATAAAAAGGTTTTTATTTTCATGCATGTAATTACAGCTAAATATCCATAACTGAAACATTAATTAAATATAAATAATATATATTATTTCTTAATAATTTAATAATCCCTAAAAAGACGTAACTATAGAAATGTTTAAAATTCATTCTCACTAGGAATACTAGTGATTCATATTGCTAGTGGTAATATTTCTAAGGTATAAATAATATATATTATTTCTTAATATAGATTCGCACTTCGACAAAACTGAATAATCTGAATCGTTTCCTTAAAAAGGCGTTTAAAACGCTAACGCATTCTCACCATGAATTGTACAGATTGCTGTTGCCAGTGTCCTATCTCCAAACTCCCTGCTTCCAATAGGTTATCCCCAAGGACTTGAGAAGCTCCTAGACCATTTCACCTCCCTAACAATCCAAGGGTTGGCTCAATAGAAATGGCTTATACCGCTCATAAATTGGGTCACTGATGCCTTCCGTTATATTAGGCCCTACCATATTAAGAACCATTTTATAGCATATTTTAACAGTCACCAATTATAAACCGTTATATAGTGTGAACTGACAATAGGTTTAATTGTTAGGTTTTGATCGCACAAAAGCAATTGAAATTATAATTAGAAAGGCAAAAGGTTCACTCCGGCTTCGAGGAAACGGAGTGGATTATATCCTACAAATTGGATTTAGCTATTGTGCTGAAGAATTAGCTCTATATTATCCTTAATGCATCTCTTTTCCTTCTGTTGTAAATAGTATTAGCCTTTAAAAGCATATGTAATTGAGAGGATAACTCAATGAATTACTTGGAGAGACTTATTTCTATTCAAATACAGCTATATATTGAACGTACTATTTTCTAAAATGTTGATAAATAATATATAGTTAAACTGATGTTTTACTTCTTATAACCATTATTTTTAACTTCTACGATTTAAAAATTTATAAAAATAATAAAACTTCTGTTTTTACATTGTAATTAATTAATAACTATTAATTTGATTTTCAATATAAATATCTTGAAAATAGTTATAGGGCCAATGTAGTTACGTACCATCACTCACTTAAATAAATGGTACATCACATGCTATATTGTCCCTGTTGTACCAGTTCCTTGATCGACATGTAACATTGATATATCGCATGTCACACTATAATAAAACTACACTTTCTTTATCTCTGTCGTACAAAACTGCATAGGTAATTTCAATTAGCCTAATGCATTTTACCAACAATTAACTGCATAGGCACTGTAGGTATCTTAACTTTTATATATAATTACTTGATCGGTTTTAGTTTTTTAATGGAAGAGGGCGGAGGGGATATATTTATTAAAATCATACTTAAAGCAAGTGTGTATATATAATGTATATTAAACTACAATTAATAACGAATATATTTAAATTGGCATTTGAATTATCTGAAAAAAAAACACTTCTGAAAATATTCTATTAATAAGAATTGTATCAAATATAAAAGAAATACACAAGAATTAAATATCTTAAAGTGTAAAATTACTAAAAGTACAAAGAAAAAAGTTTAAATTAATTCGCTAGTTTGTAACTTATTCAACTTTAGAGAAATCTTCTATGTTGACACAATTAAGTTCATATTTTTTAATGGATAACATATTTAATAAAGAATATTTATAATAACACTGCACTAGGGTATTTTATGAAATATTGGACGGTTCCACATTTTCTATCACCTAAGAAGAAAAAATAGAAAGTATATTTAATTGAAATAATAGTTAAATAATTATATATTATACATGATCGATAATGTGGAACCATTCGATAACTCGGTACTTACCCTTTGCTTTTGGTAATCACGCGTGACCGTTTAATAAGTATTGCATGTTCTTCCTATGCACTCTACACGCTATAGCCACAGCAATAACTAAAGCACTACTGTGAATAATGTTACTTTAATATCTAAAGTGATGTAATGGGTTAGATGGCCTACCTCTTTACTGCCGTAGATTGCTGTACGTGATTTTTCTTTGAAATTTTTTTTATTGAAAAAAATAAT
Source organism: Caprella mutica (assembly GCA_947561585.1). Taxonomy (NCBI): domain Eukaryota; kingdom Metazoa; phylum Arthropoda; class Malacostraca; order Amphipoda; family Caprellidae; genus Caprella; species Caprella mutica. The sequence goes on along the minus strand of CANNZV010000504.1, from coordinate 219,145 downwards.
TATTGTAATAAATTTTCTTTGTCAACTATTTACTTCATTGAATAAGTAAATTTAAACTATAAGTTAATTATTTTATATCAACGGTTTTGTACCAATAATTTCAGACTTATTCCGAACTGTCAATATCTACTTTTCTTTTAAATTATTTCTCTTATATCAATTCTCTTTTTCTTATTCCTTAGAATTAAACTTATTTATATTGACTTACTTGGCAAACTTTCCATCAAATCCAGTACATATTAAAGGCTGTACGCACGCAGAGTTTCTAAGTCTTTTCCACCAGACTTTTGAATCATATAAAGAAAAAACTATATAATTATTATTAAAAATAATTTTATTGTTTTGGAAAAAAGTAGGAGGAGCTTAGCAAAGAGTCTGGTGGAAAGATTTGCGTGTGTGTACAGCCTTTTAGACTCGTGTCTGTATTTTTCACGCTGAATAAAGTGAGTAAAGCAACATACGCTTACGTACCGCTCTACCGACTGACCCCGTAACGCAAACCTCTGCGTAACGGCGTACCCACTCACCTCTAACTTCGGGATCCATATTGTATGCTCTCCGGTAGAAAAAGGGCAAAAGCGTAAGAAGTTACCTGCAAGCGTCTCATTTGCTGTTGATATGTGGCATGTAATGACTCTTTAAGTGCATATCTTGCAGTGAAATGCATACTATTCCCCTCTCTCGATAGGCAAGTGCTCTGAATTGAAATGTACGACTCAATCTGAACAGCGTTAATATTTATGATAATCTAGCATTGCTAAATCTTCCTTACTGTAAATCTATGTAGACTGTAGAGTAAGTTACGTATTATCGGTCGGTTTCATATCTTCGGTCATTTAAGAATAACGTGACCGAAGATGTGAAACCGACCGATAATACCTAACTTACCCTATAGCAACTCCTTTAAAGTTGAAGATTGAGCAAAAGTATTAGAAAAATGTGAACGTGGATGAATATTTTGATATCAGTGTTTAGAGTACCATATGCATTATATAGCATCTCCCTCATATTAAAGCAGAGGTACCCATAATATTTATTTAGTGTAGTTTTTATTATTAGTGGTACATGGTAGCAGTGTGTCATTTTGTGACTAGGATGATGTCAGTCCTTCCTCCTATACTAATGACCATAACATGTCAGGATGATAGACTGTCATCTGACAGATAGAGAGTAGTGCACTCACCAGATTGAGAGTAGTACACTCACCAGATTGAGAGTAGTACACTCACCAGATTGAGAGTAGTGCACTCACCAGATTGAGAGTAGTGCACTCACCAGATTGAGAGTAGTACACTCACCAGATTGAGAGTAGTGCACTCACCAGATTGAGAGTATTGCACTCAATCACTGCACTCACTTCTCTCACTGCATGGCATTTCACTCTTTGATTTCTCTCCCGGAATTACTCCTTTCTTCTCTGTCATTACCTAAATTAATTATCCTAGTCACGACTAGTTATTATGTAGTATTATCTAACGAACCTTATCTGATAATCACGCCACATTTTTCTTTACTAAAAAACAACATTTTGACAAATCTGTGCAATGTTTGTACGTAGGGTAAGTTTCGAGTTATCAGTCAGTTCCACATCTTCAGTCATGTTAGAAAAAAAACTATATAATAATAATGATTTTGTTTTTATTGGTTTCCATTTCCTTATAATATAAAAAAATGATTATTATTCTATCGCTTTTTCCTTATATAACGGAAGATATGGAATTGATCGATAATTTGTAGCTTACCCTACGTACTTTTGATATGTTTTTCACCAGAGAAAAGAGGGTAATGTATTGCGGTGTGAGAGAATACATCCTCCTTTATATTGGTACTAAATTAAGACAAACTGTCTGACGGAAAGAAACTATGTTTGCTCTACCTGCTTTATTTTATACAGAGATATACTGAAATGTTGTTATATATTATATATTATATGTTATATATTATATATTGTACTGAAATATGTGTCCCTTTATTGGAATAAAGATATATGTGTTCTTCTTTAATATATTCACCAATATTCATTTTTTAATTTATTTTATTATATCCAAAAGAAAGTTCACAAACTTTCAGATACTTAAATTATTTACATCATCCTAAATTAAAACATGATTCAAAATACTTTATTATTACTTTTATTAATTTAATCTAAATAAATCTCACAAGAGTCGATAGTTAAATCACACAAATATTCATACATACTTAGAAATACTACAGAAGATGTTCTACCAAAATAGAGTAGAGATACTGTATAAATTCTTTTGTTTGGATTAGTAACTTATTGTTTGAGGGAAAGTTATGGTGGGGCCACAGAAGTTTAAGAGGGAAAAGTTATGGTGGGGCCACAGAAGATTAAGAGGGGATAGTTATGGTGTGGCCACAGAAGATTAAGAGAGGAAAGTTATGGTGGGGCCACAGAAGATTAAGAGGGGAAAGTTATGGTGGGGCCACAGAAGATTAAGAGGGGAAAGTTATGGTGGGGCCACAGAAGATTAAGAGAGGAAAGTTATGGTGAGGCCACAGAAGCTTAAGAAGGGAAAGTTATGGTGGGGCCACAGAAGATTAAGAGGGGAAAGTTAATGTTTGCTCATAAAAAATAAGTTGGTCCCTTCTTAATCTCCTATGGCCCCATCATAACTTTCTCTCTGGGAAGTCATTAGCCAGTATATTCTGTAGTTTTCGTCGTCAAAGAGAACGAAGTCCTTTGCGTCAAATCTAACCTCTGACATTCAGAACCTTCGGACGGATTTGGGACAGGGGGGGGGTCAAGTGGGGGATTCTGCTCACAGGTCTGCGTGAATTGTAAGCCAAAACTACTGTTTGAAATTCGATTATATTCTATTTATTCAATTTTAAAATTACCCGTAATTTTCTTTAACTTTTCTATCGAGGAAATTAATGTTGCTAATAACAATTATTTTATAACCTTAAAGAATATCCTTGCTTGATTTTTAATCATTTAGTTATTGTCCAGAATCTTTCGAAACACTGTTACATGGTAAAATAATAATACTCCAATATCAGCTCAAATATTATAAAAGCGTTATAAACAAAAAAAAATACTAAAAACACTGTGCGCAGTGTAGTTAAAAGGTTATACTGTGCTTTGTTAACTACACTGAGTAAAAATATACTGAGTCAAGTTCCGAGTTATCGGTCGGTTTCACATCTCCGGTCATATAAGAAAAAACGATATAGTTAATAGTTAAAATTACAATTAAATATTTATATTCCTATATGACTTTAGATGTGAAACAGACCGATAAATCGTAATTTACTGAACACTAGATTGTTATACGAAAACTTATAAAATATATATTGTAATAGGGAAGTTTTCTTCTAATTTAGACAAAAAACGTCATTAACTTTACCATTTATTTGAACAAATGCATGCCTAATTTATTTCTATTTATTATACCTATAGATATTATTACAATTTAGAATAATGTAACAATCATTATGTTTATGATAGCTGCATACAGTTTCAATGGTTACATTAAATGAATGGAATTATATATTGTTGCTGTGAGGAGAAGCTACAGTCCCTTACAGAAGTACGTAGACTGTCAACTACAGTACTCCTAATGCCTTCTACAATGTTTATAATCATTCTATTAATCCCTATTACTTCTAAATTATCAATTATGCAGTAAATGGTTAAGACTGTTTGACCGTAAAATAAATTAAAGTTAATTTACCTATTTATTCTCACAAAGTGATGTTTCAAATCATTTATAACTCTTTTTACTACCATTATAAATACTCATAGTATTTTAAAACTATTCCAAGTAATATTTTATTTACCAAGTTAATATCCCTTCTCACCATAACTACAAACTAACTAATTATTCATTCTACTAAATACAATATTGGTTAATTGTTTCATTGAGCAATTGTAGCGATGGTTAGCTCAAATGTACACACAGCCACACACACACAGCTGAAAAAGTGCACACGCAAGTGGAGCATCCTCTAGCATTGTGTGAGGCTATTTGTTTTACTGCCTTGGCGTGATGTAAGCTATTTAAACCCACTAGAAAATGCATTTAGACCAATTATTTGACTGCAGTAATGAACTCTTGTATACACACTGCTTGGAACTTTCTATCTCTTGCTTCACCACCAATGTATCTTGTATATTGTATCTTGTACATTGCCAATGTATCTGGTATACTGTATCTTTTATATTGTCAATGTGTCTTGTACATATATCACCAATGTGCCATATACATTCATCAATGTATCTTGGATATTCACCAATATACCTTGTATATTGTTTTTAACGCTACTTGCAGTTTTAGAGGATAGCGCTAGAGTTATGGCTCTTCAACTACGAGGTGCTAGGTAGGCTCGTAGGCTTCATTTACTTTCACCTCTTCATTTTCCTCTCCATCCATGAGTGCAGCCACCAGTGCTTGTGTCACTTTTCGTCTTATTCATTGGTGAGTTATTGTATTCACGGAGTAGCTTTTCTGTTACCATGAGCTTTGTCACCGACGGTGGTAGGTGATTCTTTTCACTGAGCCACTTTCCTTTCTGACTTTTTTTCCAGTCCCTTGTATTTAATTTCCTTTAGACGTTTACGAAATGGCCTTTGGTTCCGAAGCAGACTTTCAACTCTTTTTAAAATTCAAAATAATTATATTGTCTGTGTATTTTGTATATCGTCAATATATCTCTTACTTAACGTCAATATATCTCTTACTTAACGTCAATATATCTCTTACTTAACGTCAATATATCTCTTATATAACATCAATATATCTCTCACTTAACGTCACTGTATCGATCTTATTTAACGTCAATGTATCTCTCACTTAACGTCACTGTATCGATCTTATTTAACGTCAATGTATCTCTCACTTAACGTCACTGTATCGATCTTATTTAACGTCAATGTATCTCTCACTTAACGTCTATATATCTCTTACTTAACGTCAATATATCTCTTACTTAACGTCAATATATCTCTTACTTAACGTCCATATATCTCTCACTTAACGTCAATATATCTCTTACTTAACGTCAAAATATATCTTATTTAACGTCAATATATCTCTTACTTAACGTCACTGTATCTCTTATTTAACGTCAATGTATCTCTCACTTAACGTCACTGTATCTCTTATTTAACGTCAATGTATCTCTCACTTAACGTCAATATATCTCTCACTTAATTTCACTGTATCTCTCACTTAACGTCAATATATCTCTTACTTAACGTCCATATATCTCTCACTTAACGTCAATATATCTCTTACTTAACGTCAATATATCTCTTACTTAACCTCCATATATCTCTCACTTAACGTCAATATATCTCTTACTTAACGTCAAAATATATCTTATTTAACGTCAATATATCTCTTACTTAACGTCACTGTATCTCTTATTTAACGTCAATGTATCTCTTACTTAAGGTCAATATATCTCTCACTTAACGTCAATGCATCTCTTACTTAACGTCAATATATATCTCTTACTTAACGTCAATGTATCTCTTACTTAACGTCAATATATCTCTTAACGTCAATATATCTCTTACTTAACGTCCATATATCTCTCACTTAACGTCAATATATCTCTTACTTAACGTCAATATATCTCTTACTTAACGTCCATGTATCTCTTACTTAACGTCCATATATCTCTCACTTAACGTCAATATATCTCTTACTTAACGCCAAAATATATCTTATTTAACGTCAATATATCTCTTACTTAACGTCACTGTATCTCTTATTTAACGTCAATGTATCTCTCTCTTAACGTCAATGTATCTCTCACTTAACGTCCATGTATCTCTCACTTAACGTCAATATATCTCTTACTTAACGTCAAAGCATTATCATTTTATTTCCTCACTAATTCACAATATCAATTTACAACAGTTCCAATCGTAACTCTTAACTATAGCGACGTATAACATCATACAGAGTGTAATTGAATGCAGCTTGTTTTGTTATTCTTAATTCGTCTATTAGATAAACGGATGTTGTTGAGCATTCATATAGACTATAATCTGACAACCTTCTATTTTGCTTGATTTTCTGCACTTTTTTTAGTGTTAAACAAAGTAAAAAATGTACGTAGTGGATCAGCAGATTTTAAATTATTTGCGATTACATTAAACTAGGAATAAGTTTTAAAGCACTTATTTTTATCTGTACTAATTTTAGATAATGGAATAGAACTTACCTAATAAGGGATTCAATATATTAAATATATGAAATAAAATATTTCGTTGAAATTAACTGTTTCTGTCTAGTGTTAAAGTATAGTATTTTATCAGTCAAATATACATGCAAGCAAACTAAACAATAAGCTATTTAGAAGATAACTCATAATTTAGGGCATAAGCTAACGCCCTTCCTAGATACTGTGATGATAGCTTGAGATGATTGTGATTGCTATTATTTGCTATTTTAAAATGTCTATATGTGTCATCTGCTAGATAACTAATTTGAGTGAAATCTCCACCTTACATTTACTTTAAAATGTGTATTACCGGAAAAAAACTACCACACTAACTTACAATAATACTTAGTGCCCATCTCTACCGCAATTTACTCTCCTCACCCTATACTGTACATACAAGCGACTTTCACCAATTTGTATTTATGGTCGTATACTCAATACATTTTACACATGCAAGTTTAAAAGTTATTAGTTCATAAACTATTATAGGTTTTTTGTGATATTCATCACGTGTTCCAAACTGTTACTGTGTTCCATTTGATGGCATCTCAACAAAGTTATTGGAAACTTAGTAATGCACCACTAATGGTCACCCTAATGGCAGACATGCTGATCCGGTACTGAGTCAGTGATGGTTACATTCATTCGTATATAGTTATACTATATAGTCATAGGGAAGTATTTATAGACCCTTCACTCATTTTAGGATGTCTCCTTTGTATAACCAACATGACCAGTATTGGCCCAGCTCTAGAAACACCTGACATTGTCCATAGTACAATAATATAGTAGTATATACTTATAAAATAGTATAAAATAATCTGAATGGAACCTGGGGTGAAGATCAACATATATAATATTATAATTCTGTGTCAAAATGTAAATAATTCAATATCAATTAGGTTATTCATTATGTACAATAATATGTAATTGGAATTTGAAAATATATAAATGAGTTATTAAAATGAGAAATTTAAAAGTAACCTCGCATAAATAGTAGAATAACCTTTTTACTATCACACGATCATGTTTTTACTGACATGTACTTTGTTTTTATTTGATATTATGTTGACATTTGGTAAATTACAAACTGCTCTGTAATCGGTGTAGCTCTTCACATTTAAAATTCGAACTTCTCACTTCAAGATGTTCTTCTTTCCGTCATTTCCAAGTCAGAAAATAGGTGAATTTATGTCCAGTGTTTAGGCAAGACAATACATACTTATTCAAACTGTGATGACTTGACCTTGTTCTTCAAAGTACTGTAACATCTTCCAGTTGGTTTGGTAGGAATAATTATGTGACTGATGTACCTATGTGATGTTAATTGTTATGGAGAACTGAATACTATATAATATATATAGTATATACATATACTATGATGTAAAAGTATCGTAATTACTAGGGCTGGGACAATATGCTCTAAAAACTATAGATCCCAAGAATATCATAGACGAAACTAAATAAAATGTATCGAATACTATATACCGCTGGTGTAGAACCATTCAATACTCTTTAATTATCTCCGTCTATAATATTTTTGGGATCTATAGTTTTTAGAGCATATTGTCCCAGCCCTGGACTAATTACCATGTTTCATACCAACGAACTATACTTACTTCTCATTAAAATTAATTAGTGCTACCGTCTGATGAAAAACAAATTTATAATTATGACTGTTATTTTTTTAAATTTAATTGTGATCCGTTGCTGACAATGGTAGTTTTTTATTTTGTTGCATTCAAACTTATACATTATAGCATGGCTTCAGTTAATTAACGTAGGCTCTTTTATATTTGCCAGTTGTTGCGAATAAAATCTTAAAGTACCACCCGCTTGTAATGAAATTCAAAATTTATAATATTTATAAAAATTATGTAATTGTTGTCATGAACCAACTAAAGCATTTTTATATATCATCACTCCTATCTTGTTTGTATCAAATTACAAACTGGAGATTGAATCAATTGATGCATAGCATTGTCAAATGAATGTGTGACTCTCTATCTCTCTCTCTACACTGCACGTAATTGACCTATTCGAACTAATTGAGGTTTTCATTGAATGAACGATTTGAATGTCACAGATTTTGGAGATGGTTTACAATTTACGAAATATATTTCAAATTATAAGAACTATTACATAAAATAGACACCAAATGCATTCTTTACAAGCTGATGCAAGTAGTATGAACTCTCTTTGGTTTTTGAGCACTAGTACAATATGTCGCTCGTTTGCGACAACGTTGTTATAACTCAAAAATAGCTATTTTTTTCTGGAGAGGTAATTTAGTAAATTATAACGCCTTCTAGGATAGGTGGAACAATTTTTGAAACATCTTATAAATCTCTAAAGTTTATAGAATTAGAACTAATTATATCTTTACTAAATCAAATAATATTTATACTTTTTTATATATATTCTATTATTTATGACTTTTATGTTACGACGTTAGGACATTTAGCTTCTCTAGCGGTTGATTTTTGACTGAAATTTGGACATTTTGCCAGAGCGGATTTGTCGCAAACGAGCGATATATTTTCAGCCAATACAAACTATTTAAATGCGTAAATAATATTGAAAATAAGGTGACGAATTCCTCCAGCTCCTCCATTCTGTATTAATTCAGTCGAATGTTGTTTGTGGTGTCACTTCGTCTTAGGCTGATGTGTTGAACCTATCGATCTGTCTGATAGAATATGCACTGTAATGTCTCCGAGGAATTACCGTGCAGTCTCAGAATATTCATTAAAGCTTATGATGTTTTGAACTCATCACTCTTGTTATGAGCTCATCACTTTACTCATCACTCAGCATATTCATTATAGCTTTAGTTGTTATGAACTCATCACTTATAGCTTTACTGGTTAAGAACTCATCACTCTTGTTATGAGCTCATCACTTTACTCATCACTCAGCATATTCATTAAAGCTTATGATGTTATGAACTCATCCCTTATAGCTTTACTGGTTATGAACTCATCACTCTTGTTATGAGCTCATCAGTTTACTCATCACTCAGCATATTCATTATAGCTTTAGTTGTCATGAATTCATCACTTAACCCTTTCACGAGGAAGACTCATACATATACATGTATCAGTTTCATTTTGACTATGAAGTGTTAATTAAAGGGGCAGTTCAGTCAAAATCAAACTATCGCCAAATTGGTCTCAAATCGATTTAGTATATTTATTTATGTAACATTAGAATATTCGTTGATTTTAGAAATGTTTATATAAAAAGTATATTGTAAATTAGTGGCGCCATCTGTGGACTGCGGTGGACCGCGTAACTAATCATTGTAGTACGTAAACAAAATGATAACCAGTCCCAGACTTGAATCGGTTATTAACTTATGAAAATGGTGAAAAGAATTTGTGAAATTGAAAACTGTCCTTCGAGTCAATTAGATTTAGTTTTGAAAAGAAAACCATCTCTTCATAAATTACCTGTTAATACTGTTGATAGAAAAATTGTTCAAATGTTATCAGCTGTAAAATGTAAACAAATAGTACAGAGTGGTGGCGCCATCTGTAGGAGGACGCAGGAACTAAATCGAATTTATAAAATATGATATATATCGCTCATTATATTTTTTTCAACCGTTTAATTCTACATGAATGTTTTATTCTTACTAAGTGATCGTTCAACATTAATATTATGAAAACAAAAATTGACTGAACTGCCCCTTTAAACACACTGAGAGTATTTTCTACAGATATCAGCTCTTAAGATGTAGGGCACTATTAGTAGTACACCGATTTACTTAATTTTAGTTCTAAATTAAATAGTTTAATAATATAATTAGGTAGATTCGGAAGAATTTTGAAATTCTAAATCATTTTCTTCAAAAATTAACTTTTAAACTCTTTCAGAAAAATGATAGTCTGTACGCAGATTGAAGATGTCATATTCTGTTCTTCGTCTGTTCTTATGTATTATTTATATAATTGGGTAACAAAAATATATTATGTGTTTAATAGATTTGAAAAGTCTTTAAACTTAAAAAACTGAAATATGATCATTATCAATTAGTATTTGTCAAGAATCACTGAATCTTTGAAAAAATTTTCAGTGGAATTTTTATATATATAGAAAGGCAATTAGTATGGATCACACTCAGTTATAAATATCGTTGGTCTGTTAAGGGCCGTACACACGCAGGGTTTTTTTAGTCTTTCCACCAGACTTTTTGCTAAGCTCCTCCTACTGGATACCAAATAATAATTATACGATTTATATCGTTTTTTCTTATATTCTTGTGGAAAAAGTAGGATGAGCTTAGCAAAAAGTCTGGTGGAAAGACTTAAAAAACCCTGCGTGTGCACGGCCCTTTAGTCCACTGTACCTATTTTTAACTTGTTAGTATCGATTTTGGGATACATAAAATATTTCCTAATCTTCAGAAAACTTTCGAAAAGCTAAAAATAGAAAGGCAAATAGGGACAACTTTCAAGGCACGGAATTTTAGAGGCAGAAATACTAGTGACCTTGATGGTGTTCTGAATCAATGAGGGGGGGGGGATAGGAGGGGGAGGGGTTTGACCCAATGAACGGAAGGGGGTTAACGCCCGCTAGTTCAGAATGCCTTTGTTAGGGCAGACGCTTTTTTCACTAAAGCAATTTAGGACTGCTTTGGAAAAAATAAATTCTTTTGAAATTCATTCTATATTGGAATGAGAATGAGACCTCAGTCAAATTTTTTTATTTGGAATATTTTAAACTCTTTTGACTGCTATATATTATACACTATTGTTGACACTCACAATATTATAATTTTCAAACAATTTTCATTAAAACTTTTGACTACGTTAATGCCTATTATTTTAAATAAACAATTCAAATAAACGGGAAAAACCATAAACAGCTGAACTTCAAGCTTTGCTTGTTTATACAGTATGTTCTAAAATTATGATACTAAAATGTTAGAGAAGTTTACATTATTTTGTCCATCTTTAAATCTATTTATTGATACTGGTAAGTCTTGTTTATTTGGTTCATAAATAGAATAAATTTGCTAGCGTTGTTGATTGTTATCAACGAACATTTTGTATATAATTAGATTGCACAGTGGAGAAATTTATAATCATTTTTTATTGGTTGCTCTACGTATTTCACATGATCTCTCTTTTTTAAAAATACGCAGTAATTCACTGAATTTTAATGAAAATAATTATCTAAAAGGCAGAAAAAATATCAAAATAATTTCATCATTCCTTGGTAGCTTTTCTGCATCCATAAGCGATGTCACCGACGGTGGTAAGTGACTTTGCCTATGGAATCACTTTCCTTTCTGACTGCTTCTACCAGTCCCTTGTATTTAATTTCTTTGTGGCGTCAGTGACATGACCTTATGTTCTAAAGCAGACATTAAATCGAACTAAATTTAGTAATTACTTTAAATAATATTTCATAAATTTAGTGAATATTTGCTGTGAAATTAATCAAAAGTTATTATTATTAATAATGTATATTATCTATATTTAATTATTTGACATTATTGATGTAAATTATTGATGATTAATTTTATCTATTTAATTGTTAGTTAAATCGCATAATAAACAATTTTTTCCTCTCTTTTCTACAGTTTGGGGGACAGTTGAAGAATGATGGTGGACTTAGCGATGGACCACAGAAGAGGGTCCTCAGAGTCCAAAAGCAACCTCCAAGAGGGTTCCTACCTCACAACCACTCAAACTAACCTATTTCAAGAGAGAGGGCAGCACAAATCTAAACATTCAAACTCAAGAGACCACGGTTTTCGAACGGAAGATTCAACCACTTCTGATTCGTCGTCTAATCTTGAAAACAAATTCACAGGACCTGGCTCCAGTATTAGAAGCTCATTGAGTAAACTAATTAATAGTGTTCATGTTTATTATATTGTGTGTAGAAATCTAGCGTGTTCCATTTCCAAACGGCATTTCGAAAACACATTTAGAAAAGGTGCTGAGAGATGTCACGCCATCACCACCAGAGGGCTCTGCAGCCACATTCTGCTGGTGCTATTTGCTAGTCTGTTGCTGGTGCCTGCTTCTGAATCACTAGGTGAGAATTCTCAAAAACTATGGGAGCGAAAACCTAGAATTTTTTAACATCTTTTTGAAGAATTGATGATAGCACATTTCCATAGATATTTATTATACGGAGTTTTCATCATTATAGTCTTTCATATTCAACACTATATTTATTACCTATGTGTGATTCATGCAATCATTTATGACTTTTTGCATGAAAATATTGTCGAGTTAAATTTATCTACCATTTATTTGATAGGCGCGTGTACAAAATTTTATATTTTTTCAGAAATTTCAAGTAAAGTGCCCACTGATTCAAAAACTATAAATAGTTAATGTATAAATATGAGATAGATTACATGAAACCTATTGCTCTAAATATGTAGGCTTCACTCTAAATTTTAAAAAAATGTATTGTTTTTCAGGGCTTAAGTGAATCTTCATAATTGCAGCAATGGCATGAAAATCTATTTAATGCAGGAATTATACGCTATTACCTAAATATTAAAATTCATCTACATATACTACACGAATAAAGCTACCTAAGAGTAGTTTCATATCACCCTAACTAAGATCAGAAACATAACTTCACTCGAAGAAAAGTTAGAGTAATAAATGTGGTTAGTTTTTTTTTGTGTCTGAAATTTTATCACTTGCGTGCATTTCTCAATTGCTTGCAACTTTGTCAATAAATTTCGTAACAGCACCTAACTCTTGTTCTTTTTCGTCTCCTCACTGTTTGCTGCTCCTATCACAGTCTTCGAGAAAATAGAAGGTAAATATTATATAGATAGAATTAGGGGGAATACTCTATTACCGTGATTAAACTCTATTACCGTGATTATACTCTATTGCCAAAGATATTATACTGCAATAAGATATACCACTCTCGCAAATTTATATTTGAAAAGTGCGTTGTGGCGCCATCTGGATTTGAAAGCGGGAACCAGAGAAACAACAAAATTTGGTGTTGATCAAAATATTGAAAGTTTCAGTGTTCATGCAGTAGTTATAAAGATATATTAAAACTATATATATGTGAATGGTGTGATTATAGAATTAATTCCATATTTCCTAAGTTAACTTTGATGTGCAATGTTTTGATAAACACCAAAGTGACCAAATGTTGTTGTCTTAGTTCCCGCTTTCAAATACAGATGGCGCTTTTTAAAACAGAAATTTCCTAGATAAGTGTATCTTACTGTAGTATAATATCTTTGCTATTACCGTGCTAGTACTCTATTACCGTGCTGGTACTTTATTACCATGCTACTACTCTATTACCGTGCTAAACGAAAATGGTGATTTCAGATGTTTACTGGTCAAAAATCAGTTTCATGACCATCAGAATACATCATTTTTGTGAATTATGAGTTGAAAAAAAAAAAAAAACAATTCATGTAGGGTAAGTAACTAATTATCGGTCAGTACTACATCTTCGGTCATATAAAAAAACGATTTAATATTCACTATTTTAATTATTCAATAGTAATGACTATATCGTTTTTCTTGTAAGACAGAAAATGTGGAACCGACCGATAATTGGTATCTTACCCCTCACTATCTTGGCTAATTTTCACTCAATAACTTGATCACTCACGGTAAATGAGTATTCACCCTATTGTTTGATATAACTTAGTTAGTAAATTAAATTCTTTATAATTCTAGTTAAAATAATATAGATTAATTTTAAATTTTCCAATACTTTTCAAACAGCTTTTTTTAGATTATAAATTAAACCATGTATATAAACATTTTGACTAGTTTGTTTGAAACAGTAAATAGACTCCTAGTTTTATTCCTAGAACAGATTATTATATTAATTAAGTTAGCAGTATTTAATAAGGTGATGAATATCCTTATTGTTCTCTAAGTCATTCTTGGTGTTACAGTGTCCGTTCCCCCATCCATGGTCACTGGGCCCCCACCGGGTGAGTTCCTGTACACCGTGACCCATGACCCGCTGATGCCCCCTGACCCGGTGACCTTGCTTTGCGTAGCTGAGGGTACACCGGCCCCAACGTAAGTAAAAAAACTTGAAAAATAATAATAGTGACTTTATTTATCTATTGCTGTTTCATATCGTTCGCTGGTTTAGTTGAATTACTCTAAAAACTTACTCTAATATACTATTCATTTATTCAATTAATATTAATTCAATTATGATTAATAGTTTGATATAACCAATACAGTTTAATAGTTTAACCCTTTCCCGCCGATTGGGATAATACGTCCCACATAACTAATTTCATTTAAATGCAAATGGGCTTTAATTTTCCAAAAATGCCTTGAAACGGCAAAAAAAAAAATGCTACACGTGGCTCAGGAAAATTGGCGCGAAAGGTTTAAACTATTTGCAAACCTCAACATTTGTCACATTAACTATAACATATTTACCTAATGATAGTTATGTGTAAACTTTTACCAAAGATTTTATACTACGATAAGGTTATTTTAATTGGTATCCATTATTCTTGCTGGAGCTAAAGATACCTGTTAGAAAATTTAGAAATTTAGGCTGAAAGGAATTTACATTCTAACTATTTATCCAATTTGTTACTCAACCAATTTAACTTTAAATAACAAATTAATTTCCCCGTGGAAATAGATTTATGTAATTGATTTCACCCCTGAAAACTTTCAAGCTTAATTTTTCTATCATTGTGATTGCCTCGGAATAATAAATGTAATTGTTCCGTTTGCTGTCATGTACCCCAATCTTGTCTCTGTGAAATGTTCTGCAACAAGAAAGCATGCAGCTCTTACTGCTCTCTTCTAATTTTCTCATTAAATTTTCTGTCATTCTGTCTCGTACAGCACTGATAAAAAACTTTAGAAAATAAGAGTGGCGTTAAAATGGAAACGAGAAATTTAGATGAGATGATGGGGGAGGAAAATTAATTCACTCTTTAAAGTTCATTAGTAATAAATACAGTGAAAAATCAATGAAAAGTATAAGGAATGATTCAATTTAATTAAAAAGACTCATTAAATTTACATTTAATAATATTGTTTCTAAATAATTTTATCGAAATGTATTTAGGTACGTACAATGTATTATCAAAATGTATTAGCTAAAAAAATGACTGCGTATTCGAACTATTCTACTCATCAATAATTCAGTTGTCTAAAAAGTTAGTAATAACGGCACTCGAGGTTCCAAAACTTTATCTACGTACTATCGGAGTAAAAAGTCTCTACAGGATGTTTTTTCACAAATCTCAGTTTTCAAATTTATCATTATTTTCAAATCTTTAAAATATGTACAAGCATTACAATTAGTAAAGTTTCTATTTGGAAATGTGAAATTAGTAAATAGTCAAAAAATCAATACGGATACACTTTTCGTTGACTTTTTTTAACATTGGAATAAAGTGTAGTTAATTAATTAATATGTATGTTTATGTAGCTTTAAATGGATACATGTGATTTTATTTATATTTTTATCAGCTAGCTCTTAATAATAGAAATTAAGTTTGTAAATTTCATCTGTGATTACCATTATTTATCTAAATAGAAAGAAATAAATAACACCTATAGACTGTGCATTGCAACAACTAACACCTATAGACTGTGCATTGCAACAACTAACACCTATAGACTGTGAATTGCAACAACTAACACCTATAGACTGTGCATTACAATAACTAACACCTATAGACTGTGCATTGCAATAAATAACACCTATAGACTGTGCATTGCAATAACTAACACCTATAGACTGTGCATTGCAATAACTAACGCCTATAGACTGTGCATTGCAACAACTAACACCTATAGACTGTGCATTGCAATAACTAACGCCTATAGACTGTGCATTGCAACAACTAACACCTATAGACTGTGCATTGCAACAAATAACACCTATAGACTGTGCATTGCAACAACTAACACCTATAGACTGTGCATTGCAACAAATAACACCTATAGACTGTGCATTGCAACAAATAACACCTATAGACTGTGCATTGCAACAACTAACACCTATAGACTGTGCATTGCAATAACTAACACCTATAGACTGTGCATTGCAACAAATAACACCTATAGACTGTGCATTGCAACAAATAACACCTATAGACTGTGCATTGCAACAACTAACACCTATAGACTGTGCATTGCAACAACTAACATCAGTTTACATTTAGTTACTAATACGAATCGATTTTCAATTATTCATACATACTCAAGGTTAATACAGACTTTACTATACTCTATGAATGTATTTGGTGATTACTGAGCTATGTACTGTCGTATAAAAAGAATTAATTAGACTTCATTAATAATTTAGTTTAACGATGTACCTACCTTATTGTTTAATAATAAAATAAAGTAGTCTACAATACACTCGTTTGTGAATGAAACTGGGTTAACCATTTAATGACATGCGTGATCAAATGATCACTCAAAATTATTTATATTATAAAACTCTATCATTGTTATTTGAACAATATTTCTGTACCAAACTTGTCATGGACATGTTAAGTATAGCCCTCACTATATGTTAAGTATAACCCTCACTATATGTTAAGTATAACCCTCACTATATGTTAAGTATAACCCCCACTATATGTTAAGTATAACCCCCACTATATGTTAAGTATAACCCCCACAATATGTTAAGTATAACCCCCACAATATGTTAAGTATAACCCCCACTATATGTTAAGTATAACCCTCACTATATGTTTATGCAATCAGTCAGTAATTGCTTTTGGTTATAGGATTTGGCAGGATAAATTTGATGACCTAAAAATTTTGTCATCCTTTAAAACTTTTTCGGTAAAAAGGGGAGACCATTCAAACAGGTAGTTTATAAAGTCATCTACCTGAAATTTACGTAGATTATTCAATACAAATTAAAGAATGTAGGGAATGAAGGATTAGTCTATACAATTGCAAATATTTATATTATTACAATTTGAAATTTGCTTGATCATATGAATCACAACCGTTTATTCAGCAACTAAACTGTGAATGAACATACGAACTATTTTTGTATGCTTTTAACCTCTTAAAGATAACTCACAAGAGTCATTAAAGGGCTAATAATAACCAAACCTTTTAATATTATTAATGTTATTCTTCCGGTTTAACATTACATGATCATGAAGTTATTAACATATAGGTATTATTAAATCTTATTATTTATTGAAAATTCAATCTAACTTAATTCTTTTGAAAATGTGTTCATCCCATATTATTATAAAGATTGATTTAACTGTAAGAACGTTCTTCAAAAGACCAAACGTTTAATAATCAAAGAACTACTGTTCTTAATGTGAATAACTGATCAATAGAGTTATCACAACAGATCATTGTTAGCAGCAGCAAATATTCAAAATAGATATTAATACTCTACCAAAGAATGTTGTGAACACTTTAAATTCTAAAATCTGATTTCAATTATGTAAGGTAAAATCAATTCAAATTTTTTACTCTATGAATATTTTTCATATAAATATTCAATATTACTCTCATGCATCAATAACAGGTTGCTGAATTTTAGATTATATTTTTTCATAACTGTAAAGGGCCGTACACACGTAAGGGTTTTTAAGTCTTTCCACCAGATTTTTTGCTAAGCTCCTCCTACTTTTTACCTACTGAAATGAATAATAATTACATAATTTTTTCTTATATATATTCTCGTGTAAAAAGTAGGAGGAACTTAGCAAATAGTCTGGTGGAAAGACTTAAAAACCCTACGTGTGTATGGCCCTTTACGATTGTGAATCAGGGGTTCGAGTCTCAGCAGTAGATAGCTATCTGTCAGTTGCTTCAGAAATCTGAAACACGAATTTAAAAGTTACAAGTTTTCGTCAACTTTGATCGAAAATACTCTCGAAGCAATAAGTTTCGACTGCTAAAACAGTCTCTCCTAACTCTTCTTCTAGTAGCTACCTCACAGTATGTTGCAGAGCGTTTGACCGGTGAAAAGGTCCCACCCTATCTACGTAGCTATAGTTTCTCCTCCCAATTATTCACTTTATTTTAAGTGGCTACAATAGGGCTGCTAACACTATCTTCCTGTGCCACTTATTCGGTTTCTTATTATTCATGAATTGCCATTGCTTCTTATAGGCTATCTTTATCTCGTTGCTAATCTAAATTAACTCCTATATTGTAAATTAGAAATGAAGTCATAATTTGTGCAATTGTAGACCGCTGCTCTTTATATCTTGAACCGATTGTTAGAAGATGTAGGTATTAAATTACACATTGTAGGACGTAGGTATTATAAATTGTAGGTATTAGAATTAGCTACCAAGTGTAGGTATTAGTATTATCAACTGTAGGTATTGGTATTATCAATTGTAGGTATTAGTATTGCATTTAATTAATAACATTAATAGCAATAAAAGTGTGTTTAATAATTTAAAATTATCGATTGTGGTTACAAATTTGAGATTTTTTAATATGATTAATAAAAACATCAATCTCATAATTGCTTTATTTGGACCGAATTATATTCAAGTCATGTTAAACTGATCTTGCATAAACGTTTCATCTTTTTTATTAGCTAAAGGTTACTAAAAATGAACATTAATGTTTCTAATAAAAAGGTATCTATATTTTGCAGAATATTATGGATGAACAACTCAGAATGTTAATAATTTTCATCTCCTTTTTCAGTTACTCTTGGCTGAAAGATGACGAACCGTGGAATCCAAATGAGTTCGGTCACATATCTACTGTTGAAGGGGAAGGCTCCTTTACTATCGAAAACCCTGTGCCTGACGATGAAGGTCAGTATATTCAACTGCTTTTCTATTATTTATTAGAATTATTATTTATTGATTATATTTGTTGGCGTTCGAAAAAGGATAGTTCTTTGAAAATTCTAATAGAATGATCTACTATGATTATAAATCTTTTGAAACAGCATAAAAGTGATTCTTAAAAAATAATGTTTTTTATTAAACTAATAGTATATCAATTGGTTATGAAACAATTTCTCAAATATGTGCATCAACTTCATACTTTTCACCAACTCTTAATTGCGCTTATATAAAATAATGAAGAATATAACTTATTTTTTCACTTCTAATATTGATCCATCTTGACAAATATTTTTGACGAATTTTGCACGAAAGCTCATTCGTATTCGGTGATAAAAGTTTTCTTTAGTAACATTGATAAATTGAAGATGTAATTTTCGTATAATGACACAGGAACCATTTGAATGTTAGCTTTTCTTATCCCTCCGGCGCAAGTATTTGTTCCTTCATAACTCAGAGTCACTTCATATCTCGAGTGCACTAAATAGTTTTCTATAATTAAAATTTTAGAAAACTATGGTTATTGAGGCATGACTTGACGTAATTCATGACGTAGCTATATCATTCTCTATAATTTAAACATAGAAACCTACTTCATAACTCAATCGCACTTCATTATTCAGGTCCTTCATTACTCGAGTGCTTCATAACTCAGGAGTTTTACTGAAATACATTTCCCTACTTCGGCAGGAGTGTACCAATGCATTGCAAACAACACCGTTGGGGCCCTCTACAGCGACAAGACTTGGCTACATCGTTCTCTCCTGGGCTACTTCCCATCTATTGACGCTAAGGTCATCACCGTGAATGTGGGGGAACATCTGCAAATTCCCTGCAATCCCCCCTACGGATACCCCAAACCATCCACCACCTGGCTACTTCAGGTAACTTCCTGCTATAGAAGAAAACTTTGTGAGAAAGAAAATTGCAAATGTTATAAGTATTAAATTAAAACCTAAATGACAGATGTGGTAGGTATTAGGTTAAAACTCAAATGGACCAAACTGTAGTTAGATATAATAAATTATATTTTCCTGAACATTTAAAGGTTCTCTCCTGTTATTTTAATTCCCCTTGACATTATTGTCCTATGGAAAATATCACTACAGAAACTTTCACCTTTCAAAATAATACAAATACCACACAGTAAATTTGATGACTGTCCGTGTGATGGCGCTGTCTCTGCATTGAATATCATTTCCACAAAACTAGGTTCAGATTGCAATCATAATGTTTTAATTTTAACTCATTTGATTTAAAAATCTATATGTAAATTATCTGAAGATTTAAACTTTTTTTGGTTTCATCATTCTAGGCATCGTCTGGAGGTCTGAAACACCTAGAAAATGATCGCATTAGCATTGACGACGTCGGAACACTAAGATTCGCCTACGTTGAGATGTCTGATGCGAGTAAAGATGCTCTTTACGCATGCGCAGCTTCTTCAGCAACGAGGTGAGTGGTTGCCATTGGTTAGTTAATGATGACGTCACATATTTCTTAGCCAATTAGCAATATCATCTCAGTGACGATTTAGATTTTTTGGTTGACCTTTGAAGTCATTAGGTATTATAGATTATCTAGTTTTGAAAGTTCTAAAGTAAGTTTTTTTATCAGTTCTGTTAATAGTATTTTGATACAGCTTAGAATTACATCATCAATCTTTGTCAAATTCTGAATAGAAACCAAATCACCATTTGTTTTCAGAGACAAAAATAATCTAAAATAGATATTTGTTTGCTGCATAATGTAAAAGGATATTCAATAGCCATTAATTTCTATTGTGTTCTTCGAACCAAAAACCAATACTTTGTCACACTCTTAAATGCACTCTTGTTTGATAAAGAGGACGCAACTCTTAACTGTATCTCACTGCAGCACTTTTATGTTTTCTCAGCACTAGCATGTAACAAGATATTGTCTTTCAACTTGAATAAACGAAGCCAATCTGAACAGTTTGTCCCATAGCTCTTTAATATTTCTCTATCGTCATTATACGATTGTTGTTTCATCGTAGTCTGCGAGAGATGGTCGTCGTTCAAGACGTAGACGGTGATCTGTTCATGTACGATGACGAGTCACTGCAGACGATGCACCTCTACAAGAAAATTGTTAACGATTCTCAGGTGGATGGAGCAACTGTTACTTCTGTCATAAAGATACCGTAGGAACACGTTACAATAACGTCTGAAGCTAACATGGGTGTGGTGACAGTAACGTGTTCTGCTAACGTGTTTCATTGTGGATAATAACGTGTTTCATTTTAGATAATAACGTGCTTTATCTAACGTGTTTCATTGTAGATAATAACATGCTTTATCTAACGTTTTTCGTTGTAGATAATAACTTGTTTATCTAACGTGTTAGATTGTAGATAATAACAAGTTTCTCTAACGTGTTTCATTGTAGATAATAACATGTTTATTTAACGTGTTTCATTGTAGATGATAACGTGTTTATCTAACGTGTTTCATTGTAGATAATAACATGTTTATCTAACGTGTTTCATTGTAGATAATAACATGTTTATCTAACGTGTTTCATTGTAGATAATAACGTGTTTATCTAACGTGTTTCATTGTAGATAATAACGTGTTTATCTAACGTGTTTTATTGTAGATAATAACATGTTTATCTAACGTGTTTCATTGTAGATAATAACATGTTTATCTAACGTGTTTCATTGTAGATAATAACATGTTTATCTAACGTGTTTCATTGTAGATAATAACATGTTTATCTAACGTGTTTCATTGTAGATAATAACATGTTTATCTAACGTGTTTCATTGTAGATAATAACATATTTATCTAACGTGTTTCATTGTAGATAATAACATGTTTATCTAACGTGTCTCATTGAAGATAATAACATGTTTATCTAACGAGTTTCATTGTAGATAATAACATGTTTATCTAACGTGTTTCATTGTAGATAATAACATGTTTATCTAACGTGTTTCATTGTAGATAATAACATGTTTATCTAACGTGTTTCATTGTAGATAATAACATGTTTATCTAACGTGTTTCATTGTAGATAATAACATATTTATCTAACGTGTTTCATTGTAGATAATAACATGTTTATCTAACGTGTCTCATTGAAGATAATAACATGTTTATCTAACGAGTTTCATTGTAGATAATAATATGTTTATCTAACGAGTTTCATTGTAGATAATAACATGTTTATCTAACGTGTTTCATTGTAGATAATAACATGTTTATCTAACGTGTTTCATTGTAGATAATAACATGTTTATCTAACGTGTTTCATTGTAGATAATAACATGTTTATCTAACGTGTTTCATTGTAGATAATAACATATTTATCTAACGTGTTTCATTGTAGATAATAACATGTTTATCTAACGTGTTTCATTGTAGATAATAACGTGTTTATCTAACGTGTTCCATTGTAGATAATAACGTGTTTATCTAACGAGTTTCATTGTAGATAATAACATGTTTATCTAACGTGTTTCATTGTAGATAATAACATGTCAATATACGTTTAAATTAACAAATGGGGTGTTTTACATGCTGATCTAATGTAGTTTTTTGTACAAATTCTTATCTCCAATTAATTAATGAGGGTTTTAATGGTTTAACAATCAATAACTCATTAACTTTATGTTACCTCTTTTCATCAGAGTCTAAAAACTTTGACATATAATATGTTATATATCACTGTATATATGTTCTGCGCCATTTGCTGATTTTGCACAATCTTAAGAATGCACTGCGCGTTTTATGATCTCGAAAATGTATTCATTTTGATTTTTTAAATAATATCCAGGCAATTGAGATGTCAAACATTATTTTTTATATAAAGCATGGATAGCTATGTTACGAATTATCGGTCGGTTTCTCATCTTCGGTCATATAAGAAAAAACGATATAACTAGAACGGGCTCTCGTGGAGCGCATACATTCGCTGCCCTACAGTTTTTGTTCATTTTGACCTTTTTCGTGACCTTGACCTCCCAAATATAATGAAATGGTTACCAATCGTCCTATCAAATTCCAGGCAACTTGTTTCAATACTTTTTTGAGTTATGCGAATAACAATATTACAGACTAGATTGCGTGCACTCGCTAGAGCGCATACTTTCTCCGCCGCTACTTAATGACCTAGACCTCAACCTGTGACCTGTTCGCTCCCAAATCTTTGTTAAGTAGATAATGACCAATTGTCCCACCAAGTTTCATGCAATATGGTTAAATACTTTTTGAGTTAGTGAATTATAAATGACCTTGACCTTTGACCGAATCATTCAAAATTCTACCAGATAGTTCTTGGACAATGACCAATCGTCCCACCAAATTTCTGGTAATTTGGTTGAATACTTTTTCAGTTAAGCGAATAACAAGATGATAAATAAATAAATACTGTCTAAAATATAATCTTCCGCATTCTGCGAAGGTAATGAATAAAATCCTATCAAAACACAACTTACTGCAATTTTACGAAAGTATCTTATAATTATTATTTAATATTTAGATCATAGAAGATTATGCTGCAGGTATCATGGATGCCTATTAAATTAAAATAATAATTATTATTAAATCGTTTTTTGTAAAATGTGAAACCGACTGACAATAATTTCGTAACTGTAACTACCAATTATAATTTTGTTCACTAAAGCTGATATATTCACTTTATATGATATATCATTCATTGTTTTGGTTCTACTAATCAGGTGGTCGTTATAAAGTTCGCCTCATGAAACATATATAACAATGTGGAAAATTATAGTGAATTGTAAATACGAAATACAGTTCACCATAAATTATAGTACATATGACTATATCCTTTTTATAGTGTATAGCATTGGTTTAACCGGTAGTACCGTATGATGGATGGTACAT
The DNA here is from genome assembly GCA_947561585.1 of Caprella mutica. Classification (NCBI taxonomy): domain Eukaryota; kingdom Metazoa; phylum Arthropoda; class Malacostraca; order Amphipoda; family Caprellidae; genus Caprella; species Caprella mutica. Next base: position 195,274 of record CANNZV010000504.1, on the reverse strand, counting down.
CGCCCTTCAATTTGCTCTAATAGGATCATTGTTCCGTGTTCTAGATGTTCCTTTTAATTACTGCTTCATCCGGCTTGATTCAAGAAGCTTTTGTTGATAAATAATCATACAATTTTATTGCAGTCTTTATAGGGATTAATTTATTGAGTGGATAGACAGTTAGTATTTGTATTTAAATGGGAGTCATATGCGTAATTATTGGTATTTATTTATACTATTAAATTTGAATAGTTAAATCAATAATATTTAGTATGAATAATAGATAGAACTGATACTATTTGGTATGAATAATAATTAAAACATTTAATATTTAGTATAAATAATATTTAAAACTTATACTATCTTGTATAAATAATAGTTAAACTTATACTATTTAGTATAAAATTTATAATATACTATAATAAAGAGTGAAAACATCCTGATTATTAACTATTTTAGTACAGCTCAAAAATTTTATTTATTGAAACTAATATTCAATTTATAATCTTCACTTTATTTTATACGATATAAGTACCGTTAAGACAGTAATATTATTAGCTATTTGCTGTCACCTCCGTTACACGTTTTTTAGCCTAGTTGTTAGACAGTAGTCGTGCTGTACATGACCTTGTGACTACTCTACTCCACAATAATTGAAATTGTTCTGTTTGGGCGTACCTGACGTAAATAACTAACTAATTACTCTCTGTTTTCACATCCACCTGCAGTGCTAGGTTTATACAACTCCTCTATAGTGAACTTCAACTAGTTCACTGTAGAGGATCTACTTCACTATAGAGGATATAAGAGTTGTATAGAAAACCGACCTTATCATGACTGACTGCAAAATATATTTTCTTTCTTTTTAAAATAAATTCATTATACAGGGTACTTCATTACTCAAGAATCTTAAAATCGGGATGGTTCAATACACATGATTTCATTGTTTTTTTTTTACTCGTAGAACTTCTCTTTCGTGAAATACAACTAATTTTCTATATAGAGGTTCATAGAAAACTCAAGATAATTTGTGGCAGACTAAACTAAATATGTTCACTACAAAGATTAGATCATTATACAGGAGTGTACTGATCAAGATGATTCACTTTACATGAGTTCATTATAGAGGAGTACAGGCCTTACTTTATTCATTTTAAATCATTTTGGTAGATGCTGTAAAATCTTGGTAGATACTTGATTTTTTTATTGCTAATATGAAGAGACAGTGTCAAATAATAATAAAATTCAAGTCACTACCCACTACCAATAATAATTTATGAGATACAAATGTTTGACAAATAAAAACCAGTCAAATTAACTGCTTGCTAGTTCTAGTGTTAAATCATACACTAGCTACCAGTAAATTAATTAACTTCCTCTCTGTACACTAGTTAGACAGTCTAGGAAATCACTATCATTCACAACTGCCTCATCTCAACCGTAACGAAATTGATTCGAGGAAACTTTTATTAATAAATTGTAATAATCATATTATAATCACCCATCAAATCATCAATAACTAATGTTACTAATTTATTATTTAATGTGTACATTACGATTGAATCAACTAATTAATGCTAGGGTGAGTCCCAAGTTATATTTAACTTATATTGTAATTATTATATTTTTCTTCAAGTGATCGAATTTTTGGAACCGTCCTATAATTCGGAACTCACCCGAACGTGTGTGGCTACTCTATCTTTTATTCTCATTTCATTCCGTTATAGTTTATTTTTATTTTTTATCATGTTTTTTTTTTTAATTTTTTTTTTGTTTTGATGACAGCTGGGACCCTATAATTCTTGGCTACATGACACCTAGGTTTGTTTCTTTTCAGTTACCCACACCCCCCCCCCTCTCCCCCTCTCCCTCAACTAAAATAGTGAATAAATTGTCATTTTGATATCAGAAATAAACTGGAGCTGATGTATAAGATTATACCAACTAGGTATCACTAGTTACTGTTATTTTATTTATCAATACGATAAAACTCCTATATAGTGAAAACCTGTATAGTGAGTGTAGTGTGCCGAGTAAGGAAGTAGCTTCTATAGTGAACGAATTTTCTTTAGTCTGACATGAATGGCCATCAGTTTTAGAAAACGAATGATCATTTCATGGCAGACCAAATAAATTTTATTCACTATAGAGGCTACTTCATTACTCAGGACACTACATTCGCTATACAGGATTTCATTATAGAGGAGTTTTGAGTATCGGAAACTTTCCTCATATCAAAATGACAATAAATTTCTTTTATTTGTTTTACCCATCCCTTATATTTATTTATTTTTAACAACCCATACTCTAGCTACACTAAAATTCATTCAAGAAGGTTCCCTTTAATTCTATTCTAAGATAATTAGATATTCCAAAAATGTTCTTTTATTTTGTTTTTCAATCACTGTGAATACAATGTATTTATTTAATCTGAAACTAACTGATTTACACTCATACTTAGCATGCTGAAACTCTGTAATTTTATTAGATTTTAATTTATTATGAACCAAATTAATTACGATATTTAAACATAGGTAATTATTTAGTTGAAATACTAATTTCTTAATTATATGTAAATAGTTTATTAGTGATATGTTAAAAAGGATGCAAACTATTGCACTAATCTGGTTTTGGGTGTTAAAACTAACAGTCTTTTCTTCAGCATGAATACCACTAACAATTAATGTAACAAAGTGAATAGGGTAAATTATGAATTATTGGTCAGTTTCAAATCTTCGATCATATAAGAAAAAACTATATAATAATTTTTATATTGTTTTTATTATATGATTGAGGGTGTGGAGCTGACCGATAATTCATAAGTTACTATAAAAATAATGCTAATAATAATAATTTTCCTGACTGTTCACTTTGAATGTTATAATTGAAGTTACAAATAATGGCGATATGAACCTCATCCTCTTTTTGCTCATCTCTTTTCCACAGGACTGAGTACAGGATGGGTAACTGGGTGTACCTGAATGTGTCCGCACCCATTGAGACTGAGGATATACCCCAGAGGGCCCCAAAGGAGGAGTACATAGGGTCTCAGTCCCAAATCGTAGTGGAAGGGGAAGTGTTGAGACTATACTGCATTTACTCAGGATTGTAAGTACATATTTAGTAGGGTAAGTTACGAATTATCGGTCAGTACTACATCTTCGGTCATATAAGAAAAAACAATATTAAAATTTTTAGATAGCACTGTGTAATAATAATAATTTTCATATTGTTTTTTTTTATATGACCGATAAATCGTAACTTACCCGATGTACCATTTTAATAACAAGGAGAATTAATAAACAACAATAAATATATTCCCACGTAGTCTTCTAAGATAGAAATATCGATAACATTATTACATTTCAACTATTTTATTTATTTTTCCCAATCTATTTTATAAATTTATATGTTTCTAACTATGATAAAAGATTGCAATCTGTTAGACTAGTTTCAGTTAATTTTGATCATACGTCTGGTTAGTAACAATTATTATTTGGTGTTGGACGGTAACAGGGAAGTGACTACAGTGAAACTCCTGAGTTATGAAGTACCTACCTATTACTTCCTTCATAAATCAAAGCCACTTCATATATCAGGTGCACTAAATTATTTTCTATGATTGAAATCTTAGAAAACCAGTGTCATTAAAACTATGACGTAAATCTTGACTTGTATCATTTTCCACAATTTAAACACAGAAAATAGCTACTTCTTAACTCAGATGCCTTTCATAACTCAGGTCCTTCATTACTGGATTGCTTCAAAACTTCATAACTCAGGAGTTTTGCCAATCTGTATCACTGATAATATCTCAAAAAATTCCCTTTCAGTCCCACACCACGTGTGGTTTGGAAGCTCAGGAACGACTACAGCAACAAAGAGCTGCTCTTCAACTCGTCAGTTCTTCACATCGACTCAGTCTCTCTGTCAGACTCTGGAGCTTACTCTTGTCAGGCTGCTAACGAACAGGGGGAAGGACCCGTACACCATTTCGTGGTGGAAGTGCAGAGTGAGTTAAGAAGTTATTGTAATTTTTTTAAATTTTTTTATATTTCACGCTTCTACAATATTTCAATTAAAACCTGCTAAACAGTTATTAAAAAATTGTACAGTGTTGGCTCCTAAAAAAATTAAAATCTTAGAGAACCGAAAAATTACCAAAATTAAAAAAACTTAGGAAAAAGAGTTCTCATAATTAATTAATTTATTTGTTAGTTTTTAAGAATATTTGAAACTATTTTTCTCCTCATTTTGTTCATTCATTTTAATATTCAACTAATGGCCAATGTTTCTCGCAGGTGCCCCAGAGGTTAGTATCCCACTGCAGTCCCAAAGCCTCCCCCAGGGGGACGAAGCCAAGTTCTTCTGTTTGGCGGAAGGTGTCCCCACCCCCACCCTGCAGTGGACCAGGGATGGTACGCCCCTCTGGGACTCCAGTGAAGAGGTTAGTTAAACATGATTTATTTTCTATTGCTATTTTACTGATTTATTTACAATCATTAAAAATGGCATAGAAATTATCATTTATATGTAGAGTTCAACTTAATATGGTCAGTAAATTTATATTAATATCCCAGTAACTAATATAATTAATTATTGCATATATTATGTAGCGTTATTATGTGCATATATTTTTTTATCAAGAGAAATGATGAAATTTAATTATTTATAAATTAAATAGAAACTTTTATTATTTACCCGTCATTAATAAAACATGAATTGACTGTATAGTGTTTTGATTATTTCAACTGTTGAAATTTGCTATGGTGATATCCTTCATAGAAATCATTTTAATGAGTAATAAGTAGGGTTGTGACAATATGTTTCTAAAATCATAGATCTTAAGAATATCATAAACGAAATGAAATGGTATTGAATACTACTTACCGCTGGTTTAGAATGATTCAATACTTTTTAATTCTCCCCATCTATAATATTTTCAGGATCTATGATTTTAAAAACATAATTATACAGTAATATGTTTATAAAATTTTGTAAATAATTACACAATCCTTCTTGTTTCACCATCACACCAACTTTTTCATTGTTTCATCATCACACCAACTTTTTCATTGTTTCACCATCACACCAACTTTTTCATTGTTTCATCATCACACCAACTTATTCATTGTTTCACCATCACACCAACTTATTCATTGTTTCACCATCACACCAACTTATTCAGTGTTTCATCATCACACCAACTTATTCATTGTTTCACCATCACACCAACTTATTCATTGTTTCACCATCACACCAACTTATTCATTGTTTCACCATCACACCAACTTATTCATTGTTTCACCATCACACCAACTTATTCATTGTTTCACCATCACACCAACTTATTCATTGTTTCACCATCACACCAACTTATTCATTGTTTCACCATCACACCAACTTATTCATTGTTTCACCATCACACCAACTTATTCATTGTTTCACCATCACACCAACTTATTCATTGTTTCACCATCACACCAACTTATTCATTGTTTCATCATCACACCAACTTATTCATTGTTTCACCATCACACCAACTTTTTCATTGTTTCATCATCACACCAACTTATTCATTGTTTCACCATCACACCAACTTATTCATTGTTTCACCATCACACCAACTTATTCATTGTTTCACCATCACACCAACTTATTCATTGTTTCATCATCACACCAACTTATTCATTGTTTCATCATCACACCAACTTATTCATTGTTTCACCATCACACCAACTTATTCATTGTTTCACCATCACACCAACTTATTCATTGTTTCACCATCACACCAACTTATTCATTGTTTCACCATCACACCAACTTATTCATTGTTTCACCATCACACCAACTTATTCATTGTTTCACCATCACACCAACTTATTCATTGTTTCATCATCACACCAACTTATTCATTGTTTCACCATCACACCAACTTATTCATTGTTTCATCATCACACCAACTTATTCAGTGTTTCATCATCACACCAACTTATTCAGTGTTTCATCATCACACCAACTTATTCAGTTTTTCATCATCACACCAACTTATTCAGTGTTTCATCATCACACCAACTTATTCATTGTTTCATCATCACACCAACTTATTCATTGTTTCATCATTTTCTCTACAGATTAGTTTCCAGAAGTTGTCGCCAGAGGACAAGAGTGTGATCGGTTGCAACATTTCGAATGTGCATGGCCATGTCTACCAAACGGCAGTGCTTGACGTGCTCTGTGAGTTAAATGCACACGAGAATATTTCTTCCTTTAAAGATTTTTTTTTCCATTAAAACAAGATTTATGATTAATGAGTTATCTCCATAACTAATAATATAAATTGAATACGTTACCTCTGAGCAAGTGATAGCTTTCATTCAAAATGTTGCAGTTAAATTAGCTCTGTAATATATAATAACCCAATGATATAAATAATAGTTTATGGGGATATTTATTAATTACATTGGGTAAATATTGCAACTTGTGGACAGCCTAGTAATCTGAAATGCTTCTCAGAATATCAATTACTTTTCACCTTGTAACATTGTCTCCTATAGCTAGGGTATGTTACGAATTATCGGTCAGTTAACATCTTCGGTCAGATAAGAAAATCTATTTAATTATTGAAATGAAGATAAAATAATTATTATTATATCGTTTTTTTCTTTTATGACCGAAAATGTGGAACTGGCCGATAATTCGAAATTACCCTATGTATAACATTGAAACAAATTATTGGAACATTTTAGGTCTTACTGTACGAATTTTATTACGCCGTTTAATACGCCCCTAGTGTATTGATTGCGTACTTTATTATTGTGAATTTTTTTTCTTTTTCATTCAAGATGTTGCTGTCTTTAGTGAACTATTTACAATAGAAAACTACATTCACGCAAATTAATAAGAATGAACTGAATTTGAAACTTCTATAGCTTTTTATATAGACTATACAAACCATAGATGAAGTAGACGAAAATTTTCAATGGTATTTAATATATTCATTCCGATACAAATTTTCAATAAAGAAACAAATCATTTTTTACACTTTAACTTAGCATTTTCGAACAATTTTATTTTCACAAGTTAAAATTCAGTTTTTACATAAATACTAATTTAAATCAATGAGTTTGATCTTTTTTTTTTAATAATTGTGCAATAATAACAAAGATAGCATAGCTTAATTATCTAATTGTTATTCAATGTACGTCCATGGAGTTAGAGCTAAATATTATCTAGTTTTGCTCTAACTTTTAAAGGTACAAGCGGTAGGAATTATCAACACGAAACTGCCCCTACACAGAAAAAAGTTATTATGGTGTCAGTAAAGATTAAATGAATTGACTTCTTTACCATTTCTCTCATGAATTCAAATAATAATATTCAATTTTCTCACGTATAAATTTATAATGCATTATTGTGGGTTAGTTAAAATTATTATTGATATAAGTTTTGAATATTATGAAAAATAATAATATTCAATTTTTTTACCCAAGAAAACCTCTCTACATTCAGAAAACTTAAATATTCTACACCCACTCCATAACTTTCTTCCTGGGTACGCAACTTCCTTCAGCATGATTATTTTTGTATATTTAATTTCTGAATAATAATATCCAAACTGTTTTCAGCTCTTCCTCCAAAATTCGAACGGCAGCCCGAGACAACGTTTGCGCTGCAGCACGAAACCACCCACCTTAACTGCGAGGTGTTCGGTTCTCCTGATCCTGAAGTTGAATGGTACAAACTACACAGTAGCAGTCTGGAGTTAGACCCAGCAGACTTGGGTAACGAACCACCGGAGGAGAGTACTGAACCTTCTTACGAGGAGGTGGATGGTGAAAAACTGAAGAACGATGCCTTCTACACCATAGAGCGCAATAAACTGGTTATAAGGTAATTAAAAAGTGGCTATAGGTAGTGGAAGTTACGAATTATTGATAGGTTCCAAATCTTCGGCCATATCGCTTGTTTGCGAGAACAATGTCATAACTTCAAAGAAGCTGTTTTTCAGGAGAGGCATATTAGTACACGTAATGTACGTACATTTAATGGTATATCGTTAGGACATTTAGCCTCTGTAGCGGTACATTTTGAAGTTTCAATGATTATTTGTTAACCAAAATAATCAGCATTTTATGATTTATATGTCTAAATGGATAACTCTAAAATACATGTTTTTGTGTTTATGACGTTGTTGCTGCAAACAAGCGATATAAGAAAATCCGATATTATAATAGAAATAGATAATAAATTCATATTTATAGTTCCTGTTAATGATAACTAACAGTATAAAACCATAAATAATTTTTCATCTTTTTCAGGAATGTGAATCCAGGTACAGTCGGTGATTATTTGTGTCTCGCTAGGAACAAATTCGGAGAAATTCGACACTCTGCCACTGTGCATAGTAGAAGTAAGTTATTAATGCTTGGCTTGTCTGATTACTATTTTTAGAATTATGAAATGAGTGGTGAATGATTTTGCCCGAAAAGTTTTTGAAACTTATACAATGGCTTGTACTTTATTAATAACTGTTGTAAAATATGTAGTGATTTTTTTTCAATAAAGACTAAATATATATAAACTTATAACTCTCTATTTCAGCTCACACGTCTCTGCAATTGACATCAGCATCTGAAGCTGTAAGAGCAGGTGAATAACACCTGTGGTAATTATATATCATATAATCTACCTCTGAATCTTCTCATCTTTCTTTTGACTAATTCCATTTCCTCCTTTTAACTCTAGATCTTCTTGACTAATTAGATTCCCCCCCCCCCCTGCAGGCGATTCCATTTCCCTCACTTGCACCATCAATCACGACACCAGTCTTCCCGTGAAGATTTTCTGGTACTTAGATGACGCTGTACTGCACCCACGAGACGACGAACGGAGGAAAATGTTCGAAAAAGTTACTGGAGAAGGTACAATTGATGTACTTAAAATATTATATCCTTTCCAATAGAGACTATGCCAAATAGGTGCGTGGCAAAATGGTCGAGATACTTTGTATGACTTGAATTCGTTTGATTAGGTTCCTTGGAGACGACAGTTGATATTTCTAACGCCAGAGGGCCTGACTCAGGAGTCTATACTTGTAAGGGAGTCACCACTCTTGATGAAACTGAGCAGAATACCATCGTCATGGTCGAAGGTGAGTTTTAGGTTGTTATTCTTTCTCAAGTTTTACCACATTGAAAAGATGAGTTAGTTACTGTTCGCATGTAGAAATTATGAACATTTTTCATCTATATTCTCTCGTGGATATATTTCAAGTGAATAATTTAAGAAGGTTCAATCCCAAGACGAATTTTGTCATAATGATCTATTGGAAACAATTTGAAACTTGTTCTCTTTTTCCACTATATACTAAAATATTTCTATAGTTATTTCTTGTTTTCATAGTTTTGTATCATGAGATATTGTGTTTTCAGACGTGCCCTCTCCCCCCAACCTCATCTCTGTTACCTGTCAGCAAGAGTCTGCTTTCCTCCGCTGGTCGAGTGGTGGGGAGAACAATGCGCGAATCACTGGTTTTGTGATCGAAATGGAGGACGACACGGAGCCTGACACTTGGTATGAAGCTACACCTGATTTGCTACCACAGAACAAAATGGATGCCGAGGTGAGTTGATTTAGAATATTTTATTTATCCTGTTAGTTAACTAACCGTGGTAAAGAGAATTAAATGTTAGTAAATCGTTCACTGTGGTTAAAGAACTAGAAGGTGATGATCAAAATGATATTGTTTGGAATAATTTAAGCTATTTTTCAATAGTTTTGGTTGAATAACTGTTTGTGAGTATATAATTTAGTTGAATATAGTACGTGGACTGTGATTACTTCATATCACAGCGAATGAATTTGATGTTAATAATTTTATTGTTGATATAAGATGGGGAGAAAGAGAATAATTTTCATTAATTTTATTTTTATTGCCGGTTGCTTTGACACTTTAAAATGCATGCAATAAAAACTGTGGGTAAATGGGTAAGTTCCGAGTTAACGGACGGTTTCACGTTTCGATCATAAAAGAAAACAATATGCTAAAATCATTATTCAACTTTTATTTCAATTGGTATTTATGATACTTGCAGGTATCATGGATACCAATTTAAATTGAAGTTAAAGAATAATTATTATATATCTTTTTCTTATACGATCGAATATATGAAACCGTCCGATAACTCGAAAGTTACTCTATAACCTGCTTTAAAAAAAGCTTTATAGTAGTTAGTTGATCAATACTATACGACTTATTTATTTAACTTCAAATCTATCTTGAATATTTTTTCTAGAACTCTGTTGTTTCATTTCCAATATTCGTTGCTGTTTTTTCTTGTATTTTTTACCGAAATTACTATGGTCATGTTTTACATGTGTTATTTTGTATTAAATAAATATTAGATATGTAATTGATAGTAGCATGCTTCATCAACAGGCATGAACAATTAAAATGGTTTAACAAAGTAGCAAGTAATAAACTTTAATAGGAAATCCTAAAGAAATCATACAAACGGTTCGCTGCATGGTTATTTCTTCTAGTTTTTTGTATAGAAAAACATTTTTGTTAGAGAGTTTTAGATTAGATTTCACAAAATAAAACCCTGAATCCCGATCTAAATTTTTGTGTGGGTGTATTAGTTATCCAGTTATTATGGAGTAATTTTCATACTGGCTATCACAATAATTAGAATAGGTGTGAACCTAAGTGTTTTTTGATAGATTAATTTAGAGAGAAACTGGTGAATGTGTGTACACTTTAATCTATGATTGAATATGAATTGTACTTGATTATATCACTAAATAACACTTGCCACAAACTGATTATAATGCAAACTGATTATATATAATGTTTCATAGCTCAATATAAATTTAAAAAAGAAACTCGTATATAAGAATTTGAGAATACATGAATAAGTATGTATCTCCACATTGAATTTCAAGTTTGAATGACTATATTGATTAAGTAGTACATCACAAATCTACAGTATAAGTCCTCTATATTGAATGTAGTGTCCTGAGGAAGGAAGTAGCTACCATGAGTATGAGTAGTTAACAAACAAATTTTCTCTTTAGTTTGCCATAAAAAGGTTGTCAGTTCTCTGAAAACTGATGGCCATTTATGGCAGACTAAAGAAGATTTGTTCACTATACGAGGTAGTCTCTTACTCATGACACTACATTCACTATAGAAGAATTCTACTTTACTCTTATAGCTTTAATCACGATCGCTTGAATATATTTGAATATCTTCACTATTTAGACGTCACAATGACGTGCGCTTTAACTCTAATGCTTAGGCGCCTCATTTACAAAATGTGTTGAAGTAACCAGGTAGTGCGGTAACCTCCTGAAGAGAACCAACCATTGCGCTTAATAAAATGAGCTTTGGACCGCGTGGCAGTATTTACCTACTCACTTACTAACTCTGACTCATTGCCTATCACCTCCTGTCTTCATTTCATCCCTTACCACCACCACCCCCAAAGGGCCCGCCTCGCCATTCCACAATCGTGAGTAACCTCTTAGGCCCACCTTGCATGATTAACACTCACGACCTCAAAATAACTTGAGCCACTCCTCCCCGTCTAAAAAGACAAACGTCTAACTGTGAAGTTAGTAAAGGCTCGTTTACGCGAGGCAAGTTTACCCGCCACAAGCTGCTAGTAAACTCACCCCGTATCATCATTTTGGCTAGTAAACTAGCAGAGAAGAAAAAAAGTACTCGCCATCTTGAAAACTCGTTAACTAGCAGCGAGTAAACTAGCCTCGAGTCATCGAGCCTTAAATGTACTAGTCAGAGATAGAGAGTTAGGATGGGGCCATAGAAGATTTAACTTTCAATAGCTCCATCATTACAAACTTTCTAGGTTAGATTATTTCACTATATCACCTAGTAGTTATACTTGGACTCCACTTGAATATTCCTGATTTAAAATGGTAACAGTAGTTCAATTTGTAAAAGGATGATTAATTTCTTAGAAGTATATTTGTAAATTTTAATAATCCCTGAATGCCTACATGATACTGAGGTCTATAATGGAATTGCATATGGCTCAGTTTGCGCAAGACATTTTTCGCAATTTACCTTCACTTGCTTCATTCATTTAGTTTTTAAAAGATAAAGGCCAAAAAAGGTTCTCAATTGGTATTGTAGAATCTTTCCTGTTTGAGGCATACCTTCGAATTTAATTTTTTTCCTTTTGAATTTTTGTCCAAAGAACCCGAAAATAATAACCGTTTTTGTAGAAATGAATACTTTTTGTTCTGTGCGGGTTTGAAGTTATTTATTCCCTATCTATTACTGATGAAACGCAAAAATTGAAATTTCTTCTCATTTCGATCGCCGCAATGTGGTTTTTGTGTCCTCTAGTTTGTTGTACTGCACATTTAATTACCTGGCAGGAGGTTCGATGGCCGGCACGCCCTCCTATACACATATATCAGTATTGGAGTAATAAATGGAAAATATCACTGAAACACGAAAGATCCGATATATGTATAGAGGTGGACGTGCCGCTCCCAAACCCCCTACAAGGTTATTAAACAATCATGAAGTGAGCAGTACAACAAACTAGCGGATACAGTAATCTACATTACGGCTTCATATAACAAATCTATAACATTAGAATCTTTTAGATGAAAACACGAGCTTTCTTAAAGCTCTAAATCTTTAATAATAGGTAGGGAACAAATAACTTCAAACCCTCATAACTCAGAAAGTATTAATTTCTACAAGAGCTGTTTTTGATTTTAAGATTATTTGGACAAAAATACATAAGACTGTGTTATGAAAATTTAGCTGTATGTCCCAAACAAGAAAGGTCTATATTAGAATTGGCAATCTTTTATATTTTCCTAATTATTAAAAACCTACATAACTCTTTTAATCATCTTTCCCACACACCTCCCTATCTCATCATCTATAATTCTAAGAGAAAAACATAACTATTCTTTTTTGCAGTGCTAAGAATTAGGTTCACCACAGTGATATATGATGATAATTGAATTTCTTTTAACCAACTATTCCTTACATGTTACCTATTTTCCTCCACAACCACCCATATGACATCAGCCTTTTGACTTGCATATCCTCCTTCCTCCACTTTTCACAGAATCTCTCATGGGGAAACTCGTTATTTTGAGGTCTTGTTAGTATACTATAGCAATTCATGATATTCATTCACTTTATCAGCGGTGGGTGTGAATATCAGTATTTCCTATCAGGTTTTACGTGTATTTATTTACAAGTAGCAATGTTTCCTGGATCAAAATTGCTACCTGGGATGTGATAGAATTTACTATTTTAAAACACTCTCAAAAAAGTCTCTTGAGGGCCGTACACACGTAGGGTTTTTTAAGTCTTTTCCACCAGACTTTTTGCTAAGCTCCTCCTACTTTTTCCACGAGAATATAAGAAAAAACGATATAATTAGTATTTATTTCAGTTGGTATCCATGATACCTGCAGGTATCATGGGTACCAACTGAAATAAATAATAATTATATCGTTTTTTCTTATATTCTCGTGAAAAAAGTAGGAGGATCTTAGCAAAAAAACCTACGTGTGTACGGGGCCCTTAAGAAAGATCAAATTATACGAACTATTCCAAATTTTTGACATCATCATCTGTTAAATTCTTTTACTACTAATTGGAATTCTTTCAATGAACAAATTTGTAACAATGAACGAATTTGTAAATTGAATATTCACATTCACCGTACTAGGTAGCTTTCTTGTAGTTTATTTGCTGCCTTTGGTGACTAAGCTACTTAACTTTGCCAGCTATAGTATAAGTAAGCTATTTTGGCCGCGCATATGACGTTCAAAATCATTTTCTTATTTTTATTGTACTACTAGTATTTTTGTATGATACATATGCAGCATTATCTTTTTTATTAATGTAGCTAACTAATCTTAGTTTTCTACGAATAATCTACAAATATAGTGTGATTTTTAGTTAATTTAACATTTTATTATAGTAAAACTCTTAGTTTGTTTAGAATTATCATTCTATTATATATCTCTCTATAGCCCTAATTCTCTATTTTGTATTCTTTCACAGTTATAACTGTTTACTCTTCTACTCTTTATCTGCTTCTATTTCACTTTATATTCCATGCAAAAAATCTTGACAAGGATCTCTGCAACCTGGAATTAGTTAGTCAAATGTTCTAAAATTTTGACTTTTTTTGTAATTAATAGCATAAAATATTAATTTTACGAACAAAAAAAGTCAGCAGATCTCAGTTAAGTTTCCCAAGGAATACAAAGTGGCCCAACCTTACCTAGCTTATATTTTCTATAACCATCTGACAATATGTACCGTTCCAAAGGTGCCAGTACGGTACGGAAGGGAGTACCAGTTCAGGGTAGTGGCAGAGAACAGAGTGGGTGTCTCCGAACCCGGTACTGTGATGAACTGCACTACCGAACAGAATGTACCGGCCCACAATCCCAAGAACATCAGCTTGGAGGAGACGAGTGCTACTTCGCTCTACCTTAACTGGGAGGTGAGGTTTCATACTACAAGAGTTCTCTGAAAAAAATGATATGATTTGGTTCCTTCAATCTCATTCTAAATTATTGTATTATTTAATGGTTATTGTAATTATTTAAAGAAGGTCTGCTTCTTCTGGCAGGGGGGCCTTTATAAAAAATAATAAAAAAATTATTGTACTAAATATGTATAGTTTTTGGATTATTTTTAACTATCTATTAGAGAAAGTTGATTCTCACTTCAATTTTTTCACGTACCTCAAAAACATTTCTAACATTCTGTTCTTATGTCGACTTCACAATAACAATTATAGGTAGTTTGAATTGCTTCACTATTATTAGGTAATGTGATCATTGTGATGCATTTTAAGATGTTTAACCTTTTACAGCCCATCGAGCCAATTGATCAACAAGGTGAGGACTTTTTCTACGAAGTTACTTGGCGGCAACTGTCCCCTGAGGAAGTGGCGGGAACGATAGAAGATGAAGGAGCACCCCATGAGGGGGAATGGGAAAAGAAAATTATCAACAATTGGCAAGAGGTGGGAGTTTAGACAAATTTCTTTTCTGCTATATTCACTTTAAAAGAATATGAAACAAACTGAATCAAATTATAAGTGATATTCAAATTAATGAACCTGGACTTTTTTCAATAATGTTATACATTCAACTCATTTTTTTCACGAACCTTAACATATGCAACTTATTTTTATAATTGATATACCAATAACTACCTTTACTTTTCAGTCCGGTGTTCGTATTCCCGGTCTTGACCCAAACACTCAATACCTGGTTCGTATCAAAGCCAATAACGAGTTGGGGCCGAGTAGTGATGAGGTGGTGGCAGTAACGGAAAAAACTGCTCCTGCAGGTATTGCTTTTATTGTTTTATTCACTTCTATTGAGTACTTCACCTTTATTGAGTAATATCTAACGAACTCTTGGTTTCAATAGTTTTATTATTTTTTTCATTTATTAAAACAAAATATCCCATTGAAATATATTAACTGTTATTTGGGATCTATTCAGCACGGTAATATCTAATATCTATTATCTACATGCATAGAAGAAAAAAGTAAGGAAACATTCAGGCCGGAATAGCTATAGTGCTGCCTAAAAATAAACCTATATCGCAATCCTAATTATTAGACATATCAAGCAATATTCAATGTATAAGCGTAATAAGAATAGGTACTTACTAAGTTCTTTTGTAGCCCCAAGCGCTGCCCCAATCCTTAGAGTTGGGGATGTGAGGAGAGAATCTGCGGAGTTGATCTGGAAACCACTGACTAACAAGCACCTGAGAGGTGAACTGAAGGGATATCAGGTGAGGGGGTGTAGAGAGATGTATCCTCTTTAAAGGGCCATACACACGTAGGGTTTTTTAAGTCTTTCCAGCAGACTTTTCGCTAAGCTCTCCTACTTTTTCCACTAGAATATAAGAAAAAAGATATATATAATTATTATTTATTATAGTTGGTATCCATGATACCTGCAGGTATCATGGATACCAACTGAAATAAATAATAATTATATCGTTTTTTCTTATATTCTCGCGGAAAAAGTAGGAGGAGCTTCGCGAAAAGTGGTGGAAAGACTTAAAAAACCCTACGTGTGTACATCCTCATTAACAACTAGAACTATCAACCAGTCAACTTGACTGCATTTATTTTCCAAACATTACTACATTTGTATCTCATAAATTATTATTGGTAGATAGCTACTTTAGTAAATTTGATACATGAACCGTATGTGAAATTTCAAAGTTAGACATTTTCTCTGGAAACTAAAACAATGCCTACGCTATAGGTATACTATTTTACGGAAACCATAACTATTGCCACTTCATAGCTGTTGCCACTTCATAACTATTGCCACTTCATAGCTATTGCCACTTCATAGCTATTGCCACTTCATAACTATTGCCACTTCATAGCTATTGCCACTTCATAGCTATTGCCACTTCATAACTATTTCCACTTCATAACTATCGCCACTTCATAACTATTTCCACTTCATAGATTTTAATTAGCCTTTCCCGCTTCAGTTGAAGGTGCACAGATATGAAGGTGATGAGAAGGTAGAAGTTGACGAAGTGTACCTAGAAGGTAACGTCAAGAGGACTACCATAAGCAGTTTGAAGCCTTTCACCGAGTACTTTGCCAGCATTAGGGCTGATAACACCGAGTACGAAGGGGTGGAAGGACAGCCTCTTAGATTCTACACTAGACAAGCACGTAAGTTTATTGTGTAAATTACGAATTATCGGTCAGTTTCATATCTTCGGTCATATAAGAAAAAACTATATTACAATTGTTATTTAATTTTTATTTTAGTTGGTATCCATGATACCTGCAGGTATCTACCAACTAAAATAAAAATTAAATAACAAATGCAATATAGTTTTTTCTTATATGACCGAAGATATGAAACTGACCGATAATTCGTAATTTACCCTAGTGAGAAACCCCATCAATTGAACAGTAATATTTATAGTGTGAGTTACAAAATTTTGGTCGGTTTCACTCACATCTTCGGTCATTTAAGTAAAAAACTATATAAAAAAATGAATAATTATTATTATATCGTTTTTCTTATATGATGATTTGAAACTGACCGATAATTTGTAACTTACCCAATTCAAGAGATAGAAAAGTTATATTGTAGCTATTTTCAATTCTTAACTTTTTGTATGATGAACTAGTTATCTAAATATTAGTGTATTTTATATTCGATATGAAATGAGCTCCGTTGAACTTGTTAAAAAATGTTCCTTACTTTATTTCCATTGGAAAGTTTATCACTCATGTAACTTTAACATTTCCTTTCTATCATTTTATCTTTTCTTTCCTATCTTTTCAGGCTCGTCTGCAGTTGGTAACTTAGAGGCCAAGGCCCTTTCTGCCACTAGTTTGCTGGTGAGGTGGGACCCGCCTAGTGAACCTAACGGAAAACTGTCAGAGTATCACGTCAGCTACGAGCCTCTCAAAGAAGGTAAGTAATATTAAATTTAAAAAATTAATAAACAAATTTTTAAAATTCAGTGAGCTGATAGTTGAGTGAAAAGATTCATATTCAACGGGAAATCCATATTATCAGAGGTTATTTAACTCAGCGTTGGAGAAAAAATAATCAACGCTGAGTTTAAATAACCTCTGATAAAAGGGATATTTCCCGTTGAGTATAAATCTTTTCACTCAGATATCAGCTCACTAATTTTGAAAATGGTTTCAATTTACAGACTTTTTAAGAGATGATATAGCTATGATCATAGTAAATAGATAGAAAAGTATACTAAGTTGCAAACTCATTAACGGAGAACTTGATTCTGGTCTTCAAAAACTATGTAAACAAATGGCGTCACACAAAATCAGATGAAGTAATGTCAAAATGAGAATTATATAGGGACGACAAGTAAATATAGATTGACTAACGAAACAATATGTTTCGTTAGCTTCAAGTACCTAGATAACTTTTATATATTTAATACCGGTCTGGCACTTATAAGTTAGCTTATTTACAAAGTTGTAAAATATAAGGTGGTACTGAGTAACCTATTGTACTTACAATGAAGCACTCAAATGACCATTATCTAACATATAAACCTGATTGCATTTCGTAAAATGTTATTTTAAGCACAATAATTTGACGAATGAAATTTTCAATAAAAATTCTTATTTAATCAGATAAATGCGAATGTGTCTTAAATCCTTCAGTCACCTTTACTCTACTGGAGATTTGAAGGCTATTAAGCTGAATATTATATGTGAATAGAGTGTAAAACGTGATGAAAACAATATTTTATTTAAGTAAATTTCCATGAAAATGCACATTTAACTCAATAATAGCACAATTTATATTTGGAAATAACTAGTGTGACGTCACTCGTTTTAATCGATGTCTCGTCCATGTAGTATTTTTGGATGTTCCAATATTGTACTTAGTATACTTTCTATTTATTTACTATGGCTATGATCTTCTGAAAAAAGAAGTAAAATTTATTTTTCATCTTCATGTCTCGATTTATAAATATTTTGATGGCGAAATACATTATTCCACTTGAGGTGAATCTATAACTACTTCGAATGAAATAACTAAATATAGTCAAGATTACCAAAACAGATATATACGATTTTCATTCAGTATTAGCGTCTAATTTCTATATAAAATCAAAAATTCCACCTTATCCTCGAATTGATCTATTTTTCTTAAATTGAGGACTCTGTAAAAATCATTAGGATACTGCTTCCAGAGTCGTAACTTCAGTCATAGCTTCAACTAGTTGAGTCTTTACTAAACAATTTCATATGTTTTTTACAGGTTTATTCAATTTCGTCAACTTCTCTTTTTATCACAGGAGAAACACTTCCCGATTACGTTAATGGAGAGCTGCCTTACCTTGAGACACCTGATCTAGAGGCTAACACTAGAAGCAGCAGGGTGGGTCGTTCTACGAAGGAGACTAAGTACATTGTCGTGCCCGCTGATAAAAACGAGGTGTGTGGGATCTGTTCTTAAAATAATCAAAATATCTATATTTCTATTTAGGGTAAAATAAAACCAATAAAATAACAATTGAATAATAGTTGTTTTATCGTTTTATATGACAGAAGATGTGAAACCGACCGACAATTCGTAACTTACCCTAATTGTTTAATTATTCGATTATAGTCTGATTGTATAAAACCTGTCAGACTCTCTACTAAGATTGCATGCTAACCAATTTTAGTATCAATTTTGTAGTGTGAACTATGCGCCGTTCTTTCTTCTATTTGTTGTTATATATATATTTATATTTTGTGACAGGTGAAAATATCAGACTTGGAGGAAGGTGTGGAGTATAAGATTACTGTGGTGTCCAAAAACGCGAGGGGTTTTGGAGAGCCGTAAGTATTGGGTGTGATTGAACTCATTGACTAGTTAGTGTTATTGGTAAATTATGTACATGAGAACAAGTATTCAATAACTATTTTTGTTTACAGAATAACAATCACTGCTAAGCCTGAAGCAGTAGAGCCAGTCATTCCAGCTGCTCCTGTCTTCTCACTAGATCAAATGAGTCCGGGCAACGAGGCGCTAGACAAAGACGTGGACGCTGACGGAGACATTGACGAACTGGACGTGCTCAACAAAGATATGGTTATTGGAGACACAGATCGTGATGGAGACGTTGATTTAGCAGACGTGCTAGATCTCGATCGTGATGGAGATATTGATGCTGATGATCTAGCCATTGCTGATATTAACAACGACGACGAGATAGATGTTTACGATGTATTTGCCGCCGACAGAGACGGTGATGGGGATGTAGATTTTGATGATGTTGGAGACGCTGACGGTGATGGTGATTTTGATAAAGATGATGTTATAGCTGCTGACGAGGACGGAGATGGTGATATAGATCGTGATGATGACGATGAGGAGAATACCTTCCTTGACGATACCAATGGAAATGGCAAGATTGACGTTGGTGATGTCCTTGACCTTAATTGGGATGGGAAGATTGATCATGAAGACGTTGCCCTAGCTGATCTGAATGATGATGGAGTCATTAGTATAGATGATGTGACTCCAGTGGACAGAGATGGTGATGGGGACATTGATGCAGCTGATGTGATAGACTGGAATGGTGATGGAAAGATTGGAGTTGATGATATCGCTATTGTGGATAAAGATGGAGATGGTGATGTGGATTTTGAAGATTATGAACTGAAGGATACTTTCATGGCTGACTTGAATGATGATGGACAGATTGACAGGAATGAAGTGATGGATGTTGATGGTGATGGTGATAAAGATAACAAAGATCGTGCTCTGATGGATATCAATAGAGATGGATTGGTTAACATTGAAGACATCATAGCAGCCGACAGAAATGGTGATGGAGATGTTGACGCTCAAGACATTGGTGATGTTGATGGTGATGGAGATGTGGACATCAATGATGTGAAATCTGCTGACAAGGACAGAGATGGAGACATTGATGGAGACGATAAGAACAACGAGATGGTTATACTTAAAGATCTGAATGCTGATGGAATACTGGATGAAGATGATTTGACAGATACTGATGGAGATGGTGATGTTGACTCTGATGATTTAGCGGTGTTTGACCGAGACAATGATGGAGACATTGACGCTAAAGATGTGGGTCTCATTGACAGAGATGGTGATGGAGATGTCGATGCTAAAGATATAGCAGATTTTGATGGTGATGGCAAGATAGATAGTGATGACTTTGATGTAGTGGATAAAAATGGTGATGGAGTGATAGATGGTATAGATGCAGCTCTGAAAGATCTCTTCCTTGGTGATGTAAATAAAGATGGGAGGATCAATGAGAAAGATGTGCTGGATACAGATAATGATGGTGATATCGATGACAAGGATGTAGCCGCTACTGATTTAGATGGTGATGGTGACGTTGATGGCGATGATGTAACGATTGGTGATCATGATGGAGATGGTGATGTTGATGGAGATGATGTGAGTGATCTTAATGGTGATGGGAAGGTTGATGGTGTAGATCTGAAGGTTAAGGATCGTGACGCTGATGGTGATATTGACGTTCGGGACTTTGTGAATAAGAGAATATTTTTAGGTGATACGAATGGTGATGGAGTTATTGAGGAAGACGATGTGCTTGATGTGAATGATGACGGAGTGGTTGATGCTAAAGATGTGAATGCAGTGGACATCAACAATGACGATGAGATTGATGTGAGAGATGTTAAAGCAGGAGACCGGAATAGAGACGGGGCTGTGGACTTTAACGACATCTGGGATGTGGATGAAGATGGAGATGTTGATGGAGAGGATCTTAGGAATGCAGATGTTGACAATGATGGAGACATTGATGATGACGATGCTGATGGTAAATTCGTCCTACTGTCGGACGCGAATGACGATGGTGTGGTAGATTTCACTGACATTAACGGCGATGGGGTGATGGATGACAAGGATCAGAAGATAGCTGATGTGGACAATGATGGAGATGTTGATGAGGATGACATCAAAGCAGCGGATAAAGATGGTGATGGGGATGTTGACGCTGGAGACTTGATGGATTTCAATGGTGATGGAGCCATTAATGGAAATGATTTGATGGGTTTGGATAGAGATGGTGATGGAGATATTGATGAAGTTGACGAGAAGAATCGGTTCGTTATTTTGAAGGATCTTAACAATGATGGGTTTATTGATGATCAGGATGTGCTTGACACTGATGGTGATGGAATAATCGGTGATGGGGATGTGGAAGTAGCAGATATCAATGATGATGGAGTGGTAGATAATAGCGATCTATATGCTGGTGACAGAGATGGAGACAAGGATGTGGACCACTTGGATATTGGTGATGTGGATGGTGATGGAGACATTGATGGAGATGATGTGTTGGCTGCAGATCGTGATGGTGATGGAGATATTGATGGTGCTGATGAAGGAGAGGGAGTCGATGTTGAGATTGGCATGCAGCCTGATTTTGAGAACAACCCTGGCAAAGAATTTTTCGTACAGTACAGGTAAATACCAATTTAATAATATATACTAGGTATCACCTTTAACAAAATTATTAATCGATCGAAAGGTATTGAACAATTACATTGAAATGACATTGAGAAATAATTTCAGTCTTATTAAATTTTAAATATATATTTCCTTAAAAGTTTCTCATGGGACCATTTCACACAAAGCGTTTTTAATTCAAACAAAACTGCAGAATGAAAAACCGCCCGATCTAAAGGTTCATACTAAACATAGTTATATCGTTTTTTCATGCAGTATTTTCTTTGCTACAGCATGAGAAAAACGCCCGTGTGAAAGGGGCTCAGCTCATTCGTTGTATTAGGAATCCTTATTATTTAATTTATCTTTTATGTATATTTATTAGTACAAATAATATTTAAGTACTTTCTCTGCTCCACACAGACCAGTTGGTAGTGACAAGTGGAGGCAGACTCCAGTGGAGAGCGATAACCTCCACCAGAAGATCCACGGTTTGGACCCTTACAAGGACCATGAGATCCAAATGGTGGCCAAGGATGGGGAACTCGAAACACCTTCCGAGGTTATGGTTCTACCTGCGACTAAAAGTGAGTTTCGAGGGTTAAAGTTAGCCTAAAATAGAAGCTACCTATATTTACCGATGGCACGCCCACTCAATAGGTTTCGCACGTTAGGTGCGTCTCTTATCCTACATATGATTGACCTCGAAAAGATGCTAAGAACACTTTAACGGTTGAAGGACACTTCGCCGACTGACATTTGGCCGAAAAGGCATTTGACCTAAAGGATATTTGGCCGAAATATTTCTATTTTGAAAACAGAAAAATGGGATAGTAATATTATTTAATAACTAGTGTACTTACCCGTTAAGAATAACGTGTTCTCAATTGCATCACTATCAATATATGTGTAATTTAACTATATCCACACTTTGGTACGTGCCCTCAGATTTGATTGAAGTTATTAATTGAAAAAAGACAATTATATTATAATTATATTTTAGACATTACTGATAAGTGATAGAGTATATAAATTTTATGACAGATGTTGCAAATAGGTTTTTTTATAAACTTTATTTTATATTTTAAATAATTTACAATTCAGTTATAGTAATAATCATTTATTGCACTCACATAAGATTTGGTATTCATGCTGCCACCTGTTAACATATTTAGCCTAATTTCTGAATATTACTCAAAGCGTGACAGACAGACAAATATAGATAAGGAAACTATTTACGGGGGGTGATAAGAAAATAATTACTTTATTTTTATATTAATATATGATATAGGTAATAACCTATGTTAACAAGTTTGAAAAACACGTTGTCGTGGCTAATTCTCTGTCCACGATGCAAGCGATGCCATTTCGGATCAACTTTTTCTACCCCTTATATTAAAGGTGCTAAACGCAGGGTTCTTTCCTAATTTGAATACACATTAAACAGAAGTATTTCGGTCGGCCAAATATCCGTTTGGCCAAATTTACGCCAAATCTACTTTCGTCCAATTGTTTTTTCGGCCAAACGTCCATTCGACCAAGTGTCATTCGCTGAAGTGACCGCAAATGTATTTTTTCATAGTTTAGTGTTATAGTATAATAGTGAAATCAATTTTTTGGTGGTAGGTATAATATATATTTATACCATCTTAGCGTAAATAATAATAGCTAATTATAAATAATCATCAGTCAAATAATCAATTGTAATGATTGTTAACCATTATTTAGTTATTATCGCAGAACTGACTGAAATAACTGTTGTGTGATCCGATCACTATAATTTCTTACAAATAAATTTGTAAATAGAAATTTGTATCACGCCTATTCTTAATTTACTGATAAATGTATCATCCGAGTCACTATTGCCTTTATATACTCTTATGACGTCACCACAGCCACTTTACTACATGCCTAGCCTTCACCAATTGAGTCTTGTTTAAAGAGTCTTGTTTACCAGTCTATTTTTGTGAATGAGTTGTAGTAAGGTGTGTGTGTACGCAGGGTACAGAGGTAACTGCGACGATGGTACATGATTGTTATGAGACTTATGATTATTTAGTTGGGGATATTCAATTTATTTCTAATTAGAATTGATTTAATAATTAAAAAAATTAATAACATCATAATTCAAGGGATGAAGTCAAATGCGTCTTCCACTTCCTTGATGGTAGCTAATTTAGTTATTAATTATTAATAACTAATAGTAAATTATCATTACAATTGATGTGTATAAAAAACAGTCAGTATTCAAAACATGGAGAAGTGTACCTAGTGATTAATTTACTACTGAATTTAATTTGATGATAGTACATTGGTATGTTCACTGTTCAGCCCTAGTCTTTCTTTCTCTTCTCACTAGTCTACTAACTAGTGAATAGTGAAGATGTACCTACCATCAGAGAAAAGAACATTCTAACTTTTCTCTTAAAAACAGTCAAAACAACTTATAAAGTTTTTATTACTAATATGTTCTAATATATATAACAAAGATGCTTTTTGACTTTCTACATCAGACATCTATTCACCAAATACATATCGAGGCGTTTGAATATGTATATCTATAATATTTGAATTTATTTATTGTGATTATAGATAGATTTTAACAGTGTAAATATTAACTATAAATCTTTCTTCTGTCTTCAGAACGGCCCCTGCCGCCCCAATTGGGTAAGTAAAAATGGATGAATATTCTTTTAGTAACTATAACTAGACGCAGTGGATTCTTAAAGGTACGTTTTGTATGCAGCGGTTGTTATTTGCGATCATCGCCCAGCGATAGGAATACATTGACCTAATGCTGAAAGATGATCGCGACAATCGCAGCATGGAAACCGTACCTTAAGCCTGTTATTTATGTTTACCGCAATTCTGTGAGTTATTATAATGCTAAGTAGGAATTGTAAATAGTGTCATGTGCTACATTGTCTTGACTTCCTATGAATATTTTATATATTAATACGTTATGGATTTATTATATGTACATAAACACTATAAATTAATTAAGGGAATCTTTCACCAGTGATAAATATTTCAAAATATTATATGAATAAATAAAACTAAATCCCAATTAAATATAAATTCACTTGCTTATTTTAATCTTTGAAATATACATTAGAGAAAATCCATCCTATATGAGACTGCTAAAATCTAGTTACATTCATAATTTATTATGAATTTATTAACTTCTAATTATGTAATCAGTAGTCACCATGTTACAAACCATTACTCATGGATAAACTAATCGGCTGGTTGTTATCGCAGTAACGATATTTACCATTTCTACCTGGTCGCTATGTAAATTATTTGTTCTATAAGTAAAATAAACAGCTAATGATTAATATAAAATCTTCTACCACAGTGGTCCAATTCTCAGTCTTTTCTTTATTAAATCTTCGGTGTTTCTATTATAATTACAATATCGTCTTATTGATTTTCTTATTTTCTCTGTCCCTCCTTTCAACAGTGGATCTCTATGCCCCAGGTAAACTTCAATTTTATTCAATATTCACCACAGTTTGAGTATTTATCAAAAGTTTCAAACATTGGTCCAGTTTGTCACATTTTTTCTTCGTGGTTCTGTCAAAGAAAATTGTATCCGTTATGATATTTGGACAATTTACTGATTTCTCATTTCCGAAAATAAACTATACTAATTGTTGTGGTTGTAAATATTTTAAAATTGGTCTGGGTTTGTTCGTCTTACAAATTTGGAAGATTTGAAAATTGTAGGAAATTAGAAAACTTTAATTTGAGAAATCTACGTCATACGGTGACTCTTTTCTTTGATAAAAGTAATAGATTCCATATAGTAATAACCTGACATTATGGATTATTTTTTTAGATTTAAATCTGTTGATTTTGTTGTAAATAATTGACATTGGACCAATGTTGAGTGACAATGTGTTCGTTCACATCACCCATGCATTTAGGCAACTCATTCGCATATATTATGTAGGATGAAGAAATCTACATGAAATAGTCTTGATTTAATCATTTTAATTAAAAGGGAAAATTAAAACTATTTCTTGTCGAGTTTTTCATCCTGCATACTGCAACAACCAAGGAGTCCTCTGGTTTAGGCTACTCGTTCATAAAAAGCGACAACAAGTTGTGAATAACGTGATATTGATTTATCTTACAGTTAGCAGAAACGTACATAATAACGTTCTTAATAAATTCATAATTTATACTAAAAACTATTGCATAGTATAACATTACGTTCATGTTTGTTAATTAAAAAAAATTTTAACTAAAAATAAAGAAAAATTAATTTAAAAAAACATGAATAATTTCATCATATTTTAGCATTTGCTCAAATAATTTTCACAATGTTGAGTTCTACCTTTTCTAATTTACCATCACTCACATCACTAATTTATCTGTTACACGATTGTTCGAATTATGACAACATAATGAATAAATTTAATATCTTGTTAAGTTATACTGATATCACGTATTTATATCACTTCTTAATATCACGTTAAAATATTTGATATCACTACACATTTCTTTTCACGATAGAAACCATTTTCTCGTCCATCTCAAAAAACACGAATAGTTATATGTGTTTCTTTACTCTATTTTTTTAAATTAATTTTTGCTTCAAATTCTTTTCTTTCTTGTTGATTTCACAAAATTTATCTGGTTCCTCAAACATCTTATAATTCTGGAAACATTTTGGTGAAAATTATTTAAAGTGTAAACGAAATTTCTCAGCTGATTTTCACCATCAGTGTTCTCCTTTTTCCTCCAAGTTTTGTTGATGTTCGTTGTATGTTTCATTAGTTCCATTTAGAAACTTGAGGCATAAATATCCCAATTGGCACTTTATCGTATAGTGTGGAAATAATTTAGTGTTTTCCTTAGAACAGATTTTCTATCAATAGAATTGTGTATAAATTTGCATGAGAATCTAGTTTGATCTCCAGAATCATCATCAAATTCGCTCATTTCTCATGTATCATCTTCATGTATGTCTGTTTAAGTTCAATAATTAAAGAAAATTCAATAATGAAATAGACTTTAAAAAGATAGTTGAAAACCAAATAGAATCTAAGCTCTTTTCGTCTGTAGTGCATTCAGAGAGAATTTCACTATGCCAGCCTGGTCCAAAACTAATTATGCATTATAGATATGTTCTGAGTAAACCTTCATTTGCCAATAACTTAATTTTCTTTTTTAATTTATTTTCGTTAAAAAAAAGCGGTCATTGACTATTTAGTTCAATTCATTTTATAATTTCTATAGTAATCTTTTTCCAATCAACACTTTCACCTTTTGTGATCATGAACGCCAATTAAGTAGTGTACCCTGGATCTAGAAATAACACTATTTATGATCGAAAGTATGGTTAGTATATAGTTTCAAAACAAGTTGGATCTCTTTGTGCACCATCCAGATTCTATCGCAGAGGATGAAGAACAACCGCCTGGAATCGGAGATTTTAAGGATCAGGAGATTGCAGAATTTCTTGATGAAGATGACAGTGATGATATTACTACTAGTGCAGAAAATGGAATAAATGTTAACGAAGAAGTGACTGATCTTCCCCTCAATGAATCTGAACTTTCCTCCCCATACCCATTTGAAAATTTTGATGATGATGAACTTGACGAAGAATTGAAGCTGCACAGCACTATGAGTACCGATTATGAAACAACAGTTGGTGGTCAAATTGATGAAAAAATTGTGGGCAAAAGTTCTTTTCCGCTCATAAATAATACCACTATAGATGCAATCATTCCAGAAATTACTGAAATACCTGAAACATCGCCAGAACCAACTTATAGTATAGAGCCACGAGATAATTTTTACTGGTACAAAGATTACGAGTATTTGCCATTAAATAACGAAACTGATGAAGAGTATGATTTTACATATTTTCCTGAACCAATAAACCCAGATGATCTGGATTCAACAGTTTTAGAAATACCAGTACAAGAAAATAATGACAATCCATTCAATGATTTATTTAATAACAGTATACAAAAGGAAATAAAATCAGAAGGAAATGGTACAAACAAAGTAGTAACTGAAGAAACACAGGTTGAAGAAGAAAAATTTGACGATTTAGGTGTTTTGGAAAAATTGACGAAACGTCTGAAAACCATTGGAGACTTTTTAATAGGTTCAAAGAAGAAAGGAACTAACGCCACAGTTCCAGCTTCAGATGAGAAGGAACTTATAATTTTGGAAAATGAATCAGATTTTGGAAATGCGAGCAAAGTAATTGATGACAATATGATAGAAAATGGGACTTCAGAAGATGCTAATAGGAATATTACTGATTATGATCAACTAAAATATGATTTGGATGATAAGAAATTCATATTAGAAGACCTAGATGAGAACTTAATTTTTAGCCATGAGAATTCAAGCAGTGAATTAGATGGAATAAATGTGAATGAAAGTGATATTACTAGTTTAAATAAAGATATTAATAAACTAATAAATTCTGAAAATATTGATCTAGGTGATAAGATAGAAGAATTAGATGAAACCAAAATTGAACTTTCTGAAATAGAGGATAAGTTAGAAACAGAGAAAAAATATATGAATAATATCACTGAAAGGCTTGACAATACAGAAGAAAGCATATCTCTTGAAGCTACTTTGTTAGAAAATTTGAAGAACGAAACTGAGAGCGAAGAGAAAAGTCTAGAAGAAGAAAATAATACAATGTTAGCAAAGAAAATTGAACTAGAAGAAGAACAAGCAATTTTAGAAGAGGAAAAGTCACTTGTGGTCAAGAAAATGAAAGATCTGAAAGAGGATGAAGAGGATATCAGAAAACAAATTAATGAGATAGAACATAAACGTGATGATATTATCGACGAAGAAATTAATTTAGCAATTGCCAAAAGTGAATTAGAGCATAAAGATATCAGATTATTAGAAGGAGATGAAATCATTACAGAAAAAGAAACTGATTTGATTTTACAGCGTGAGGAGTTAGACCAACAAGAACGAGAAGTAGAAATAGAGAAGGAGTTGATAGAACTAGAAGAAAATAAACTAGAAGATCAGAGGAGAGCTTTAGAAAAAGATCAGCAGTTGTTAGAAGAGGAAGGTTTATTGATAGCAAAAGAGGAAGATGAAATTGCCTCCATTCTGGAAGAAATTGATTCTCGTGAACATGATTTGCTAGATAGGAAGAATGAAATAGAAAAAGAACTCGAAGAAACTAAGGCAGAAGAGGGTTTACTGTCTATCATAGATGAAGGGATTCAAGCACGAAATGAGTCGTTGAATCGCGAAGAAGGATTACTGCTTCAAAGAGGACAAATAATTGAATCGGAAAAAGTGTCACTCAATAAAACTGAAGAAATTCTAAATGTGAGCATCAATGAATTAGATGCAAACGAGGAAAAACTTCTTGAGGAAAGATTGCACGTCAAAGATATAGAGCAAGAAAAATCCGATATGGAGATAATTGTAGATGATATGGAAAAAGCCATTATTGATGAGGAACATGAAATTGAAAATGACCAAAAATTGATGGAGTACGACGATATTCTTTCTTTATCTAACAGTAGTTATAATGTTGTAAATGCAGATGTTACAACTTCAATTTCACAATTATTTGACATTAACGATACATATAGCAATGACACTTTTATACCAAACAACATAGAAATAACTCTGACAAATGATGATGTTAATGGAACATACGATTCGACCACTGATAATTTGCCTGGTGGTTTCCTCGTCAGGAACAAAGCTATAGAAGATATTCTCACAGTGCAGAATGTCACTGCATATTTTATCGAAGGATTAGAACCCTTAGAGATTAGCCCAATCACTCCTGATCCAACTGAGAGTAAAGATGAATATGTAATGGGTAAAGTAGAAGCTTCAACTCTCTCGTCGGCACCTGAATCAGAGGATAGTTTCCAGATTATTGATGATGATGATTTTGAAAAGGATTTATTCATAATCGAAGAGTTAGATAATTCTACTAGTGGAGATATGAGAAGAGATAATGAAAGTCTTACTCCATTTGGCCTCGACGAGGGAAGCGGGGAATCCTATGACAGTACTTTGCATCCATTATTCATCACTCCGAGAGCAAATAATAACGAATTCGAAGAAGAATTATTCACTCCAAGTCCAAGCTATGTCAATTTAGATTCAGATGGTATGGATTCTGGAACAACAACCACCATATATGAAGTATTCAATACAGATATATCTGAATATGTTAATTCAAGTACGTTAATGCCAAGTTTTGAAGAAACTAATATAAATGATTTTGAAGATCTACCTGATAATGGTATATCTATTCTTGATACGAGTGATGGTTATGATATTCTAAATACTACTACTGTTGCTGCGGCAGATATAGATGATATAATAAAGGAACATACAACTGTCTCTTTACCACTTCCAAGTGATAATAATGATGAAAGCACAACAATGAAGTCAAATATCACTATCCCTATTGATGTGCCTAGTACTATTTTTGAACCTTATACAGTGGAAAATATAGATATAACAAGTGAGGGAGATTTACTCTCGAAAACTACAGCAGTTCCAATTGAGGAGATTAGTCTTGTTTCTGATGTGCTTAGCACTAATTCAAATGAAGAAATGTTTTCCAGTACTAAATCTAGTGGTGATATCATCACTTCATCTGTCTCTTCTACTGACTTTGTAGTAGCTATTCATTCAGGCACTGGAGCAGGTACCTCTACTACTTTTTTCGTCTCCTACTTCTATTCCTTATTCCTATTTAAGATATCCTTAGCTTCTTATGTAAAGAATAACTAGTGGAACCTAAATAAATGAATCAGGTTAAAAAGAAGTTAACAAGGGCTAGTCCTGCATGGAAGAAAGTATTCAAATTTTTAGGTTCGGGAAAGAAATTCGAATAGTCAATACGGACTGGGAAAATTGGGAATTAATCAGAATATTGAAAATGTAGTTGCAAGTTGAAAATAGTTTGAGCTGTAATTGAATAAAAATTACTGGTAATTAAAATTGATCTTCAATTGAATTAACTGACTTACTCATAATTGATAGAATTAAATGCTGATGCACTTCTAAAGTATTTTCAATCTGATTTTAACTTCTGTATATTAATTCAAAGTAATAATTGAGAACTGTATAGCTATTATTATTTAGTCCATGACGGTACACTAAGTCCTGGCATGCCTCTAAAGCTTCTCCATGGATCTGGCTGGCTAATATTTAAATATTAAACTTCATAGCAATTTGTAGCTAAATTTCGTAGCTACGTCACGTTAATTTTGTTTCACTTCAAATTTAGAGAACAGAATCAAGTCACTTCATCATGAGCCATTTTATTGCAGCACATCTAAATCATCTCAAATACATTGGTTTATTTCAGTTCTAGGAGTTACATTTTGAATTTAGAATAATTACCATAACAGTCCTTGGTACGAAAAAAAATGAATATAGTTATTGACTAAAAAGATCATAAAAACTCCTTGAGGTTAAAATTACATCAGTGATAATACCTATTTAAAATATATGGATTATCTCATTTAAAACTTCCTTCAAAAAAGTGAATCAAATTGCCATTTCCCCAAATTGATTGTATCAGGTATGGATTTATTTAACTTAGAAATTTCCCTTCGAAATCAGGTTGGATAATTAAGGCTACACTATAAGAACCTCTGTAAATTGTTAGAATAATTATTTTCTAAGATTCTCATTTCCATTCCACCCATTTGTAGTTAATCCATCCTCATTCCCATCTTCAGAGTATTGAGAGTAATAATTCGGTGAATTGCTACATGAACGATCTTTTACTTGTTTCAAAGTAAATAAAATTAGATTACATATAAATTCATGTGGTTGGCATCATCTTAAATTATTACCTCTGTTGAAAGTCTCCCCCTATCTTGGTGTTAATCATGAGTAGAGATTGGTAACCATCATTAATTTAGTACTCATTGAATTTTTACTTTATTTGTCCATTCATTTATTCATTCATTCATTGTTTAATTAAATAGCAACCCTATATACCTATTTGATTAACATTTAATTGCAACTCTTTATTTGCCTAATTTAATTCTGTTTAATGATATCCTGTTTGATAGCTAAATAGTCCTGTTGTGTATGCCTTTGTAACAAATATCCTCACTCACTCACCATCCAACTGTAAAGTAGAAAATGCACAGAATCTCCTCTATATTCCCAGGGATGGTTATGGTGGGGCCATAGAAGATTAAGTTCACTTAATTGCCCATGGCCCCACCTTAACTCATCTGGGTTGCGTACTGTAAGATCTAAAACATTCTTACGGTATAAAGCATGTTTTAAAAAATATTGAAATTAATTCATCAGATCTAAAGAAAACTAAAATATAGGGCAACCTCAGAGTTACGGTTAGTTCCACGTTTTCGATCATGTAAGAAATGAATTATTTAATAATTATCATTCAACTTTTATTATAATTATCATATTTCTTTTCTTCGTGATCGAAAATATGGAACAGTTTGATAACTCAGAAACATACCCTGCCTAAAATTAAATCTATGGTGCCTGTAGTTTTTGAAAAACTTCTGTTTGTAGATTAAACTGCATACAATTTTCTTTAGATGTGAAGATATCATATATATCGATTTCAAATTTTGTAGTCTGAAATCATTACTTCTAGGACTGTTTTCACATTTTTAGCTTCAACTGACTTCCTTCAAATTATTCACGAATACCAAATTAAAATATAAATATTTACTCTTTTAGGATAAGTTCCGAATTATCGACCGGTTCCACACTTTTTATTTTATAAAAAAAAGCATAGGATTTAATTTTTTAACTCGTTATTTCTTTCTATTATAATCGTAAATGTGAAACCTTTAGATAATTCGAAACTTAACCTAACACTCATTTTTCCCCGAAAACTAAGGATGTTTAACTTCATAATTTGAAAGACTGTCAGTTGAAACTAAGTATGAAGGGCCGTACACACGTAGGTTTTTTAAGTCTTTCCACCAGACTTTTTGTTAAGCTCCTCCTACTTTTACCACGATACAATAGGAAAAAACGATGTAATAATTATTTATTTCAGTTGGTATCCATGAAACCTGCAGGTATCATGGATACCAAATAATAATTACATCGTTTTTTCTTATATTCTTGTGGAAAAAGTAGGAGGAGCTTAGCAAAAAGTCTGGTGGAAAGATTTAAAAAACCTACGTGTGTACGGCCCTTTAGTATAACTGACAATGTTGAGTGTAACCTTTGTAACTGTTCTCAGCCATGGAAGACCCCTCTGACAAGAGTGGTGACATGAAGAGTGGTATAGGAAAGGGCTACTTCGACCCCACCGACATGACTTGGTTCATCATTGCCCTGGTAGTAGCCATCACTATGATGCTTGTGATTTGCTTCTCAATGTGGGCATATAATCACAGGTATGTCATTCATGGATTACAACTAACTAACAACTTGAAAATTATACTATAGATATAACTATTTATTATTTCTGTTCGATTTTCTTTTTTATTAGGTGCTTATTTTACAGATTTTCAATAGAGTAAACAATCATTTTAGTTTTTATATAATGAATAGGAGCTGTCAGTATACAACTTAAAAGTGTATTTCAAATATATGATGTTCCAGATTATCCCGAATTGCCGAATTGCGCGCTTCAATGTACGAAGACTACGAACCTTCGGCCCAGAAACCTATGATGGCTGCGGCAGCCGCTGACGACCTGGAAGCCGGATTAGACGATGAGCCAGTGACAGCAAGTTCTCAACGACAGTGAGTACCAACTGTGAACAGTGACATGAGAACTGTGAACAGTGATAATTATTGTAATAGTTATGAGAACTAACCAACCTATCATAATTCTGCATCACCTCTCATATTTAGCGCTGCATCACCTCTCATATTTAGCGCTGCATCACCTCTCATATTTAGCGCTGCATCACCTCTCATATTTAGCGCTGCATCACCTCTCATATTTAGCGCTGCATCACCTCTCATACTTAGCGCTGCATCACCTCTCATACTTAGCGCTGCATCACCTCTCATACTTAGCGCTGCATCACCTCTCATATTTAGCGCTGCATCACCTCTCATACTTAGCGCTGCATCACCTCTCATATTTAGCGCTGCATCACCTCCCGTACTTAGCGCTGCATCACCTCTCATACTTAGCGCTGCATCACCTCTCATACTTAGCGCTGCATCACCTCTCATATTTAGCGCTGCCTCACCTCTCATATTTAGCGCTGCATCACCTCTCATATTTAGCGCTGCATCACCTCTCATATTTAGCGCTGCCTCACCTCTCATATTTAGCGCTGCATCACCTCTCATATTTAGCGCTGCATCACCTCTCATATTTAGCGCTGCATCACCTCCCGTACTTAGCGCTGCATCACCTCTCATATTTAGCGCTGTATCACCTCTCATATTTAGCGCTGCATCACCTCTCATATTTAGCGCTGCATCACCTCTCATATTTAGCGCTGCCTCACCTCTCATATTTAGCGCTGCATCACCTCTCATATTTAGCGCTGCCTCACCTCTCATATTTAGCGCTGCCTCACCTCTCATATTTAGCGCTGCATCACCTCTCATATTTAGCGCTGCCTCACCTCTCATATTTAGCGCTGCCTCACCTCTCATATTTAGCGCTGCATCACCTCTCATATTTAGCGCTGCCTCGCCTCTCATATTTAGCGCTGCATCACCTCTCATATTTAGCGCTGCATCACCTCTCATATTTAGCGCTGCATCACCTCTCATATTTAGCGCTGCCTCACCTCTCATATTTAGCGCTGCCTCACCTCTCATATTTAGCGCTGCCTCACCTCTCATATTTAGCGCTGCATCACCTCTCATATTTAGCGCTGCATCACCTCTCATATTTAGCGCTGCATCACCTCTCATATTTAGCGCTGCATCACCTCTCATATTTAGCGCTGCCTCACCTCTCATATTTAGCGCTGCATCACCTCTCATATTTAGCGCTGCATCACCTCTCATATTTAGCGCTGCCTCACCTCTCATATTTAGCGCTGCATCACCTCTCATATTTAGCGCTGCATCACCTCTCATATTTAGCGCTGCATCACCTCTCATATTTAGCGCTGCATCACCTCTCATATTTAGCGCTGCCTCACCTCTCATATTTAGCGCTGCATCACCTCTCATATTTAGCGCTGCCTCACCTCTCATATTTAGCGCTGCATCACCTCTCATATTTAGCGCTGCCTCACCTCTCATATTTAGCGCTGCATCACCTCTCATATTTAGCGCTGCATCACCTCTCATATTTAGCGCTGCCTCGCCTCTCATATTTAGCGCTGCATCACCTCTCATATTTAGCGCTGCATCACCTCTCATATTTAGCGCTGCATCACCTCTCATATTTAGCGCTGCCTCACCTCTCATATTTAGCGCTGCATCACCTCTCATATTTAGCGCTGCATCACCTCTCATATTTAGCGCTGCATCACCTCTCATATTTAGCGCTGCATCACCTCTCATATTTAGCGCTGCATCACCTCTCATATTTAGCGCTGCCTCACCTCTCATATTTAGCGCTGCATCACCTCTCATATTTAGCGCTGCCTCACCTCTCATATTTAGCGCTGCATCACCTCTCATATTTAGCGCTGCCTCGCCTCTCATATTTAGCGCTGCATCACCTCTCATATTTAGCGCTGCATCACCTCTCATATTTAGCGCTGCATCACCTCTCATATTTAGCGCTGCCTCACCTCTCATATTTAGCGCTGCATCACCGCTCATATTTAGCGCTGCATCACCTCTCATATTTAGCGCTGCATCACCTCTCATATTTAGCGCTGCATCACCTCTCATATTTAGCGCTGCCTCACCTCTCATATTTAGCGCTGCCTCACCTCTCATATTTAGCGCTGCATCACCTCTCATATTTAGCGCTGCATCACCTCTCATATTTAGCGCTGCATCACCTCTCATATTTAGCGCTGCATCACCTCTCATATTTAGTGCTGCATCACCTCTCATAATCCTGCATCTTTTATTTTCACTTTTTTTTTCAAGCGTGCTAACATTTTCCTTCAAATTTGAAAAAGTTAAAGGAAATTTAATAAGCGAGAATCATGCAGATAATCCGACAGTTATTCAATGTTTTAATCCGTCACTTATTCATTTTTCTAAATGTTCAATACTTAATGCACTAATAATATCATAATTCATATCGCTCAGCTTTTCTCAATATTCTGTACGCACATTTATATGTCAAAGCTTATATTCTCTTCGAAACTCTGTTTTCTACACGTTTGATAAGCTGCAAAGATATTAATTAGCTTCTTCATCTTTTTCATTACAAATTATCATTGGTAAATTACGTATATTAAAATATTATAACAGTCATTTTTACTCCAGAGTTGTCAGAACGAGGAAATTGGGCAGGTTTCATTCGATTAGGTAACTGGGTTACTGTTTGCACACAATGTACGGTATATTCACTATAAGAAAGAAAATAAATTGTGTTCGTCAGAACCTTTAATTTTATTACGATGAAAGCACTAGTTAGTCATGAGTAAATATTGAAAATGGCGCCCAATAGTGATAGATTATAGCCTAGTAACTAGTAAAACTAAATATCTGTGCACAGTACTTCCAATATATAACTAGTGATTTGAAAAGGTAATTACAAACACTACTTATAGTCTGCACATTAAAATATTTAGTTAATTGTTAGTCTAAACTCCAAACTATGAAACTCTGCAATCTTTTAAGTAAAAAATCTGACATTTAGTTTATGTAATTTTTTTTCACCGTAGCCATGAATTCTCTATCCCGCGTTAGAGTTATTGTATTCGATAGGAGTTATGATGTGTAGAGGATGCACATCATCAATACCTAACTCCTTTCCACGCTATCAAAAGGAATGCTATAAACTTTGATAGACAGTCTTGGTATCAAGTGTAAGTATGACTTCACTCAATCTTATCCTTTCTTTCTCCTTTTATTGTTGCCAAAATGAACTGAAATGTCTGTAGCAAACTGCCCAGCTATGAGAAGCTTTAAGGTGAAACCTCTTCAGTGACAACAATCTTCGAATCTATACGTTATGTATCATGAACCTATAAATTTAGAGTACCAAGATTCATCTCATGAAGAGTTTTAACCGATATTACTGAGTCTCTTGAATTGTCTTTTACTTTTTATTCGTTCCTCGTTTTCGCTACATGAGTCTTGGAACTTTTCTTTCGTACAGTTCTCTTTATTAGAGATTTCGTCATCGTGTATTTTATCTGTCCGTCATTCCTGATCTTCTTTAAAAATCGTTAATGTTTAATCTGATTTGTATGTGCCACTTTGAAACCTATTTGGAAGTGTTTTTTTTTTAATTGCTTAAGCTTCAACCTTCGAAACCTGTCGTTTGTGTCTTGTAGCCTTCGTTAATGTGCAAGTAGTTGATGTTTGAATTATATGTCATTTGCTGTAGAAGCTTCGCAATAGATTTTCTTCTATAGTTTCTTTACCTGTTTTGTATTGAATAGTCATTTTGGACAAAAGTCAGAGAAATAAATTATAGCTAAAAATACTATTTGCTTACTCTTTACCATCATTTAAAAGCAGAAAAATATTAACTTTATATAGTCAAATATTTTCTTTTAGACTATAACCATTTGTTAGCAGTGTCTGAGAAATTAATGATATATACAATAATTACTATTGCATATGTTTTAAAGTTTATCCACTGTTACACATAAAAATGTGATAGTATGTCGAAAATTATGAAAAGTTATTAAATTGGTAAAAAAGTTTAAACAAAATTACCTCTTTCCACCTAGCTGGAATTAACAAATTAAACGAAAACTGATTATCATAATTTACCTTTTTTTATTCCATTTCGAAAATTTTGTCTTCTCTCAACAATTATTATGCACTTTTTCTTGTGATTAAAATGTGGAACTTTCCGCTAACTTTGCCTTGTGTTGACTCTTAGTTTGCCTTACAGACAAATGGCAGCCATGATGCGCAGGCAGGACACTATTCAGAGTGTGGACTCATTCGCCTCCCATGACGATGACTTTGCTGAGTATGGTGATGAGACTGTCGGTGAGTAATGGACATCATTATCTTGTTGTATATCTTTGAATTATAATCAAATATTTCCTTTTCTTCAACTGTAGAGTAAAGTAAGCTAATGATGAATAGAAAAGTAGTTATTATACAAAATCGTAACTGCTAGGGTAAGTTACGAATTATCGGTCAGTTCCATATCTCCAGTCATATAAGAAAAACACGATATTGTAATTATTATATCGAAGATGTGAAACTGACCGATATTTCGCAACTTACCCCATATAATATACAAAATCGTAACTTCTACCTGTATTTTATGATTAAAATTGTGATGTATATAAAAGAATATATAATAGCTATTGTAAATAGCGTACTATTTACTAGATATACCATGTGTGTTTAAAGTGTGTAGTAATATTTGTGACTGACTAACATGGTATCCTATTCCTTCTCGATGCCGAAATTGCTTCTTCAACATAAATCCTCATTTTACTTCATTTCCAATCCCTTCTATAACATTTCTTGTGAATTTTATTAATTTAATTATGGTCTGTTCAAATGATCCCTTTGGCGTTTTTTGTATGATTATTTTAAACACAAAATACCTAAATATGTGATTACTTTTTATAATTTCATCCGATTATGTTTTCTTAATACATAATTTATACTATAATTTCACACAAATAAACTACGACAACAACACAACATCTTCGCATCTCTAGGCAAGGAAATACTCCTCTAAATCACACAAGAACAACCATTCAATCTCTAAGGCAGAGCTACCAACTATTCCGGTACGGACAAAATCTTCCTTGTGTCTGTTACCACTCATTAGTCTGATTGAGGTGATAGATCATTGTACTGACCCTAGTAAATCTATTCATTTACAATAACTAGACCCTAGTAAATCTATTCATTTACAATTACTAGACCCTAGTAAATCTATTTATTTACTATGGTATTGATCCTAGTAAATCTATTTATTTACTATGGTATTGATCCTAGTAAATCTATTTATTTACTATGGTATTGATCCTAGTAAATCTATTTATTTACTATGGTATTAACCCTAGTAAATTTATCTATTTAATATAACTAGACCCTAGTAAATCTATTCATTTACTAGGGTACTGACCCTCCCTCGGACTTTTGACTGGTCTATATGTGCAACTTTCATTCACTAAAGCTATCTTCTTCACGATTCTTTTTTCAGTAGTTGTCATATTCTCAAGTTTGTCTTCGTGTGCTTCATTTTTATTTTCACCTTCATTACAAGAATAATCTTTGAATTCTTTGTGGCTTTGGACGTTTTTATTTATTATGAATATTATCTTTCTGCTTTCAAAGTGAATTTAAATTGTTTTTATTTGTGTGCAACTGGCATCCTTTTCTAGCTTGACCAAAAATACAATTTTCATGTCCACATTAAAATCATTAGATACTCATAATCGTTCTGAACATCGCTAGTTATCTTTCACATCACCAGTTATCGTTCACATCACCAGTTATCGTTCACATCACTAGTTATCGTTCACATCACCAGTTATCGTTCACATCACCAGTTATCGTTCACATCACCAGTTATCGTTCACATCACCAGTTATCGTTCACATCACCAGTTATCGTTCACATCACCAGTTATCGTTCTCACCATTTTATTTTCTGCATGTGTCAAACTAGATGTTAAATCGTATCTTTAACTATTGCTCCAATCTATAATTAAGGAGATCGATAGTAGCCTCAGAAAACCCCCAAAAAATTATATAATATACATCCAAAACACACCTACAGGTGTGTAGAATATATTGTGTTTATATTGTAGTCATAGCTTATCTGTAGCGCGTACAGTGGGGATGACAGATGGAGGGGCGACTAAAAACGCATCCACCCGTAATTTATTAAAAGCGTAATTCATTTATATATAATTTTTAAAGCAATGATTATAAGAATTATGAAGATATTCCTGACCTCTTCCTAATTATAATACAAAGAAATTTGTTCAAAAATCTGACTCGTATGTAGGTACTCTTCTCCTTACATTGAAAAAATAAAACCTCTTGTAAATTTATGTAAGATACACCAAAGTATATGCAAAAGGCTATTTAGATACGAGATCGATGGTAAGATTTACATTATTAAATAGAAGAATCCCAACAGAAACCGTATGAATGCTTTCGACTTTCCTAATTCATTTAAAAGTTTACAACTTAAAAATTTCAATTAAAAGTTTTCATTTTCAATATTGTAAAGAAAAATTTAAATCCTCAACTATCTCCACGATTATAGCAGACGCTCCTTGGTTAGGTATTTATTAATCTGCCTTGTATTTACCAGTATAAACCGAAATCTAAATCTCCCAAAAAGTTGAAATATTAAACATGTTGCTCCCCTTACCTATTAATACGAATAAAATTCATAAGTAACACTAAAAAAAATTCTTTCTTTTTCGTCAATTGAAATAGAATCCATGTTTTTCACGTAGGCCTTTTTTGTTATTTATTTTATATTTTCAGCTATCGAACTACTTAATTCTATACGACTGGGGCGTCAATACTGAAGTTGCTGACCAAATCTCTTCAACAATCGGCATCAACATTTATTTTGCTCCAGCCCTCGGTAAAAAATAGCTTCAACAAATGAACTGCTTTGTAATATAAATGAAAATATTAGATTCTAGAGAGCTGTACACACGCATGGTTTTTAAAGTCTTTCCACCAGACTTTTTTCTAAGCTCCTACTTTTTCCAAGAGAATATAAGAAAAACGATATAATTATTGTTTATTTCAGTTAGTATCCATGATACCTACAGGTATCATGGATACGAACTGAAATAAATAAGAATTATATCTTTTTCTTATATTCTCGTGGAAAAAAGTCGGAGGAGCTTAGCAAAAAGTCTGGTTGAAAGACTTAAGAAACCCTACGTGTGTACGGCCCTTTACAGTTTCGAGTGTGCGACATGTAGTAGGTAGAACTCCCTGAATTAAATAAATTTCACGTGAAAGATTTATATCTTTGGTTGTGGTAGTTTCTTTTCATGTTCTTATTTTCGCTTATTTTAACTACATAGATTCCTTCATACGTTGATTTAATTTATCAAGTTTCTGTTAAAAATTGGATATATTAATGTGACTCTCTTCATTTTCATCATATTTGAAACTTTAACGTGTCCACCATAGTGCCAATATTTAGAATATATATTATATATATATTTCATTGGCTGACAACGCTACACTTTACCAGAAAAAGATTAACAAACACTATCTATCTTTATTTAATTTTATTTTATTCAGTATTTATTTTTTTCATTCAATTAAACAAACCATTTAATCCATACATCAAAAGAATAAAGTCATGAACTATTATTTTCTCAGAAATTTACGGTTACTCTGACTGTTAGTTTTTAGAAATTAATTTTAATGTTCGAAAATATGGAAATTTACAGAAATTATAAATATGAGGTGATAATTCATCTCAATATATCCGTTAGAAAATAAGAGTTACCGAATCTTTTACCTAACAAGGTATATTTCGAAATAATTTTATTATTAATATTGCATAGGACGTATATGTGCAACGAA
Source organism: Caprella mutica (assembly GCA_947561585.1). Classification (NCBI taxonomy): domain Eukaryota; kingdom Metazoa; phylum Arthropoda; class Malacostraca; order Amphipoda; family Caprellidae; genus Caprella; species Caprella mutica. The sequence goes on along the minus strand of CANNZV010000504.1, from coordinate 153,698 downwards.
AAAGATATGATGTGAAAACGCTGGAATTCTCACAAAAATATGAACTCTTATATTAGTACGAGTTATTAATTAGATAAGTAATATGTTGGAAGGGTTAGAGTTAGATATATGTACTTATCAGACATATTGCAATTATCCGTCAGGATTTTAATTCGCGTTAAATTTCTCTTTTTAAGATAAAAATTATGAAATGTTACCTCTTTTAATTAATATGATAATATTATTCCAAGAGAAAGTTATGATTCTCATTAAAATAGTCCAAGGCCTTACCATAACTTTCTCTCTGGGTATATATGAAGTCTGTAGACAGTATTTACTTTTTAGCAAAATCTCCCTTACTTTCTGGTATCAATGGTTTCTTAATCACATCGAAGAGTTTAGCAAGAAACTGCATCACTTTAGTTCATTGCACCTACTAAGTGTGTTTTCTTTTCATGTTTCACTGTGTTGTGTCTCGCTTTACTGGCAATATGTCGCACTGTATTCCTTTGATATACTCGCTTTATTTGTGCCCTGAGTTTGAGTGATATTGGATAAAATCCTACCGTCATTCCTGTCCACTAATTTATCTTTATTCCCACAGGAACTTTCAACGAAGAGGGATCTCTGATATACCAAAAAATTTAGACGAATTGTCGTAAAATTCGGACCTTCGACTTCGGTAGTGTTCATTTATCGTAAAATTGATGAAACTCCTAAAATTTGTACCTTTGATTAGCTGATATATATATTCTATATGTAAATTTTCTATATTTGATCTATCACGTTCTAATGTTACCAAGATGGTTGACCTCCATCCCAAGATTTTAAGTTTGCACCGTTGTGAAATTTTATATTGTATGTGATATTTATTGTTTTTATCTTTTGTTTTTCATTATTATGTATGTAATATTTATTCTAAGGTATTCAAAATAGCGACTTCTGAAAATATGTATGTATATCGCATGAGTTATCATATTTCTAGTAACCTCTACACTAAATAGGTACAATCTTTTTCTTTGTAGCAAATAGACAGAACTTCCAGAACTCTCGTCAGATCGTAGATTTTGCCTTTTAGTTCTTTTCCATTTCACTGTACACACGAGTAATTAGTAATTGGTATCGTAAAGATTCAACAGCTGTTACGCCTTATATTGATAATGAGACATAGTGTACATAGGTTAGATTTACGTGTGTAGTAGAGACACTTCTGAAACACTTCCTATGAGCATCAACTGCTCTTCTTTTTCCATGTTCCATAGTACAGCATACCAATACATAGAAACAGGGTTGTGACAATATGCACTTAACATCATAGATCTTAAGAATATCATAGACGAAACGAAATACGATGGTATCGAATACTATATACCGCTTGTGTAGAAAGATTCAATAGTCTTTAATTCAACCAGTCTATAATATTTCCAGGATCTATGATTTTAAACGCATATTGTCGCAACCCTACATAAAAATTAATACATTAAATTCAATTGTCTAGCCGATGCATTGGTTCTCACTGCCATACTTTGAAACATGGATTATTTCCTCTTCATTCCATCACGTTTTCTGGTTATTCTTTCTAGCACTTTCACGATTTCTAACTCTTCTAGATTAATTATATTGAGAGGCTTCTTTATTGAGCAAATGAACCTATATATTTATATATATGTGTGAAAATCTGACGTGCTTAGAGTAGTATGATTGAAGGTATTTAAATTAGTTCTATCCACAGGACACAATAGACATACTGTAGGTAGGAAATTAGTTACTAGCCTAATTAGTGAAGTAAAATTCGGACCAAATTTAGCAATGGACACATGTCAGGTTGGAGTGAAATTTTAGTAATAGATTAACTTACATATATTACACTCATCTACAACTATTATCTACTGGTATATAATTAATAAAGACTCATAATAATTACAATATGATGGGGCATTAAATTGACATGCTTCTAAGTATGTTAATGCATTTATTGAATTGCATGTAACTATTTCTCGATAGTTGCTATCACTGCCAGTATACATTATATGTCATTGTGATCATTCAAAATACATCTTTGTTTTAATAATAACTATTGATTTCATCTCCATTTTGTTTTTGTAGATTTTTTTTTTCGTTTTCATATTCAGGGAAAAGTAATACAGGCACACCCCGCTTTAAGTTTAGCATTGTTACTCCAATCTTTTTGTTTTCTATTAACGAAAATCAAAGAACGTTTGCATGGTACACTAATACTATGTACCATATTTTGTCTGATTCCTTCAATGTAAATAAAATTGTTTAAAAATAGTTTTCCGGTACAACTGATGTAAGTAAGCTCGGAGGCAACTCCGCTTTAAGTCGTCCTGTTATAACAGCGGGGTCTACTTAAAGCTGGGTCTGCATGTAATGATCTATTGATATCTCTTTGCAAGATAATTACTGCCATAACATTTAGGTCTATGTGTGGTGTATCCTTTTATATAATCGTGGAGAACCCTCTTCTTTGTGTTTAGTATATTATATACACATATAAAGATGAAAAAACTATATCTATATATAGTGTTCAATGAATCAACATGCAAGATGTAAATTTTCTTTCAATTTATATATAATTTGTATAATTCAAATAGGTTTGTTTTTTAATTAGTATTTTATAAATGAATATTCACCCTAATTACATTATTTTTTGTTCCTAAACAATAATTTATTTTCACAATTTCAAATAGGAATTTATGACCTCTTCACTTTTTGAAAAAATTCCATTAAATTTATGCTACATTTTTCGGTTTGGAATTTGTTAATATATTAAAATAATCATTTCAAATCCACATTCTATTGAGAACAATGTATGAAATACAACTGTAAGTTAGGTATGTAGCTAAAAATTAAAAATGTATATTCAACAAATAAACTAGGGCAAGTTCCAAGTTATTGGACGGTTCAACATTTTCAATCATGTAAGGAAAATTATTATTATAAATGTTTTTTTTACACGATCGACAAAGTAGAACTGTCCACTAACTCCAAACTTAACCCATTACTCAATATATATTTTTAGGGGAAATAACGAAAATATGACAACAAAGTAAAAATCAAATTTTTGGTTAAAAGCTATTATAGTTTCTTTAAGTCTAACCTCAAATGTTAAAATAAATTTCAATTCTCTACATCAGGAAATAATTCGCCTTTTAGAAATTAGGTAAAAGTAAATATTTTATGACCAATTGGCAATAATTGTAATCTATATCACTATTCTAAATTACGTACTACTAAATTAGTCGATAGGTTGCGATTGATTATAATTTGATATTAATTTTCTTATTATTTTCTAATTCTAATAATTATCTAATTATTACACAGTACATAGTTAAATTATTAATTAAGATTTCACAAGTAGATTTTCAATATAGTTTTTAAGAGAATGTCACTTTTACAGATAGATTTTGAATTAGTTCACTCATATTCATTATGCCATTTTAATTTAATTTCAATTTAATGAATGCATTTGATATCAAGGGAATAATAATTAGGATATTCAGACACTCTTTACGGGTTAGTTTCTCAAAAACAACAAAAGGTGCTGATAGAAATTGTGCATAATTAGAATATAATAAATAAAATCTAAAAATAATCCCCTTAATTCGAGTTCATTGAATAGCTATTAAACTTCATTGCTTAATATTTAACTGAAACTTGTTGATAAATTCAATATATATTTTGATTGTATCAATTATCCAACATACCTATGCTTTTCGTCAATTTTTTACATGTAAAATTCGATCTATTGTTGTTAATGTGAGTATATTAATGAATACGAATTATTGAAAAATAAAAATGAACCCGTGTTGTGATTTTTTCATTTAAATACCTTTTTCTTTTATATATAAAGAATTGTATCCATTCTACTTGATTCTACAAATCAGAAATTGATCTCAAATTCAATAAAATAATCACCAAAAAGTCAAGATGATGCTCTTTGATTGTAAAATACTCGCCTTCATCATTGCATTCTATTGTTAATAGGCATCAACTCTGTAAAGATCCACAAGAGACGTCATTGCAGACGAAACCAGTGAAGGAACGCAAGAATCTAATCTTGAAGAGACCGTATTGAGTGAAATCACGCATTACAATACCACTAGACTATTCAATCAATCTACAGAAGAAATGATAATGGATAATGTGACACGAGCTGTAGAAATTGGTGTTCTAACGTTAAATGAACATTAAAGAACATTAGAAACAATTGTGTGGCCAAATATTTTTGAGAAACCTCTTGAAGATCTTCTTGCAGTTCGAAGTGACTTGGATGAAGTGGATCGAGTATACGGCAATGTTGGGATTTCGGGTGAAACTGAGTTCAATGGCGTAATAGAGGATCAAATACGATAATCAAGAGAGGGTTATTCCACGGCTGTAGTAAGGTTAACTCGTAGTCTCATGTCTCTCAATAAGAATGTCATATTGAATCGATTGCAACAGCTCTCGAAAACTTACTTCTAGGCACTGTTACCAAGAATTAAAAGATTAGAGCTTGAAATCATAAACTCTGGTTTTAAACAGACGGTAAAGGTTTTATATGGAGTAGAATAAAGAACCTTTGTAACAGATCAGGTAAGTCTGGTTAGACAGGCGAATTCAGACGGAGTTACAAGAACTGAACTCATAAGTTTTCTTGAAAAGTTGATAGCAAAGTAGAAAGCGTGGAAGGGGATAGATATAGTCCAGAAAATGATAGATTCTGCTAAGGGAAGGGTACACCGACAAATGAAAAGTGAATTAGAAGGATTCAAAGATGATTTGCAATATCTCGATGGCAAGAATTAGTAATAATTCCAGATCATCAAACTATTACTTTAACAAGCATAGTCTTAACTAAGGAAAATTTACGGCGAGTAGACTATGAAGAATCTTATGAAGTTGTCAGAATTAGAGTTATCAATTCACAAAAGCTATTCCGATAGAAAAGATAAAGTTAAGAATCACTTTGCAGAGATGGAGTCAAAAGCCAGATAAGTTGATATGAGAGAAACTTACGAAAACCACAATAAGATAGCTAACTTGCTGGAGGATTCTAGAATGACTGTGGACCCAATACCTGAGCTGCTAAGACTTGTGACGGTTAGAACGCCTACCATGGCACTCTCTTACCTTAACTTGGGACTGATATTGCTCTTCATTTTTGGCATGATTATCAAAATTTGTTTATTGGTTAGTCGAAGCATCTTGATAAATAAACAGAAGAGAGATAAGTAGAGAAAAAGAATGGTGACAAAGTAAGAGAAGATGGGTCATTGGAGAAGACAGAATACGAGAGGATATAATGTTAACTGTTGAAAAGGTATTCAGTAATTATCTGAAAATGTATACCTAATTTGATTTTAACCATTTATCAATCTTTCTCTTTCAGTTAAATATTTAAATAGATTCTTATGTCAAAATAAGAATATTCCAAATTTAGATGTTTGTATCTATACTACTTATCGGAAATAAATTGATAGCAAAACATAATTTTAAATTGAAGAAATACACCAGATCAAAATTTCATATAACTTTTATTCCTTTTTAATAATGTGGCTAAAGAAAGACTTCTTATTTATAACACTCATGCTCCTATTATATTCGAATTATTGTTCGGCAACTATTGATTCAAAATAATAGTCTGGATATGATTTAATTTAGTATGGAAAAAATGCATACGAAACATCTAAAAATGAAAAGGAGTTTGAATATAAGCTTATTCAAGAATTGAACAACTTCTCAAGAAATGAAAGTTATGAAATTATTATGGATTTAATGATGAGAGAAATTAAAGAAGCTGTGATTAATTTGAAAGAAAATAAACGCAGAATAGAAACAGTCATTGAAAAACAATTCCATGCGCCATTGGAAGGTTGCATGATGGCAAAAAAAGTTCTGAAAGAGACACAGCAGTAAAACAAGGAAGCAATGACACTCAATAGATATGATCCATACTTGATATAACGCTTCATATCAGAATCTTCGAATCGGTACAGAAAACTTGTTCCATTTATCGTGCAGAATTGGAATGATATGAATAATGTTCTCACGAAGCCCATCATCAGCTCGTGGATTAAGGCCAATGTTGACAGATTTCTTGGACCAATTAGGCAACTGGAGTTGCACAAAAATATTCTACGAGTTCGCAAAACTCTTTAAAAGATAGAACACAGTCGGTTGAAAGATTACAATCGACATTAATAAAATTAGATTATTAATGTTGAAACTCTTAGTTAAACCAATTCAATTAGTAAAGAAGATGTAATCGAAACCATGATAAAACTACTAGCCAATCATTAACAACAGATAAAGATTTAAGAATAGAATATAAAACGTTTACATTAAAGACTTCAAGAAAACATTGATTATGCGAGAGATATTGGAGAAGAAAAACTCAAAAAGTTGTATGCTGATTTACAGGCGCAATCGACTGATATGAATCAATTTACAGTTAGGGTGAATCATATTTTTCACAATAATTTGATTTAAATTCAAGACTTCCATGAAAATTTGGCCTTAGTAAATCTTATGAAACTGTAATTTGATGAACTGAATTCTTTTTCAAGGTATATCAACAACTCTGGACGAATAGAACCACAAGTCGAAGAACAGGAGAAAAAATTGTACGATTTTGTTGTAAAACGTTCTAATGGAGAACATTAACAGATAGCAAACCAAATAGAAGAAGCAAGACGCAATATTGTATAATTACCTTAGATTTTAAGAAGTGTTAAAATTAAAACAATCACTTTAATTATGAGCTATTTGAACTTGGCATTATGTATCATTACAATTTTCATAATAGGATATATGCTCATAAAACGTTATTTATAGAGATAATCTCTTTAATAACAGTGCCAGTGTCGTACTTAGAATGATAATGTATATGATTACTGGAGACGTTAAAAAAATTAATGCTGATCGCTTTATAAGTTTGAAATAAGTAAATACTAATGTTAAGCATAAATGTATTATTTTTCCTTCTTCCAACCCTTCAGTTTCTTGGAAAAGTTATTTTCAAATAGTAAATAAGCATTACTATTATATAAAATAACTCATGAACTTTCTACTGAATGTCACATTTTAGAAATCTAAGATTCAAAGATTCTTTCAAATCTTAGATTATAAAAAAATCCACATAAGCTCATAATACGAAGAATATTACTTCATTCTATTGATTTGGTTCAGTTATTGTAATCATTATTGTAAACTGACTTCTATTTAAACTATACATTTTAATGCCAATTTTATATTTTCCTTATTTTAGAAAATATAGTTACTGTATATTGAACTATAGGATTATCTACACTGTATTATATTTAATTTTTCTCTCGGTACTGATGACGTAACCAATATACAGCTCTGTTATTTGTCTAGATATTTATGACGTCATGTGTTCCGATCAGCACTAGACTCTGATTGGTCAATTAACAGTTGAAATTAACGATACTGAAATTTGCGTTCTTCGAGAACCGAGGCAGCTTCTCTTTTTATATGAAATTTGTCTAAAGTTCCGGCTTACAATTGTGACGTGTGCTCCAACATTATTAGACTTTGAATACTATATGGAGTCTCGTTTGTGCTTTCACTTGATAAGGTTCTTTAAATCTAATGCTTTAGCCATTGAATAAAAGTCCTTAAAACTCCTTTGTAGCGATTATTACAGTACCTATATACTTTTATCAAGCTGTTTAATTGTTACAAGTGAAAGCTCCTGAGTGTTGTGACACCTTACCTTAGCTCTACCGGCTCTAAGTCGGGGGAGTGCCTGACGGTATCAGAGACTCAAACCAGGTAGGTAGGTAGTTAGTTAGACATAGCTATTAGTTGCATTTCAACACTGTTAAATTAAAGGTAGGTAGGACTATAGAACAATAGAATATTATACAGCTATTTCAAATAGTCTGGAATAGGTAGGTAGATTGTATCATTAAACCATTAGGCACTAGATTCTAGATAGTCTACCTATTTCATTACTGTATAAATATTAAGATTAAAACTGGACAATTCTGCTCCACATTTTACAAGAGATATTCCATATGCATTCAATAGTTGTAAAAATACAAACCTGAAAACCAAAACTATGGAGGAAATTCCTGAGACTTGCCCTCTGCCTGAAACTCAAAATGAGACTGAAATAATGGACAATGATTCTGATATATTCAACAATAACCAGTTTGATGTAATAGACCTGCCAGTCTGTATTTAGTGGTAAATTCCACCGACTTGTCGGTGGAATTTTGAGGTTGATGGGCCTAATATTCCAACAAAGTCGGTGGAATATTTGTTTCAAGATAACTGCTAAGACCTTTTGTCGGTGGGAAATCTGAGAACAATCGTATCTAGTATGGCGGTGGTGGCAACATGATAACATCATACATCCTCCCTCAATGGATGCCAGAGCATTACTGTTTGTCTGAGAGTCGAAACTGTGTGAACAACTATATATATGTACTTATATTAAAACTCAAAGTAATCCACCCCACCCTCCCCTCAACATTGTAAACTTTTGATTACTAAACTTTCGATAAATACATAGGTAGTAACTAGTACCCACATCTAATATTATGGTGGCCTATATCAAGACAATGGTGGCCTTTTAGATTAGAGTGAGCAGTATAAGATACTTTCTGTAATATAGTACCTACTAGATACTACCTATATATATTATACCTATAGGTATAATTTGCCACAAATTTTAAATTCTTTTTCTTCTTATCTTAAGAATCAGTAGAAAATCAGACAGACAGGTACCATAATATTTCGAGCTAACTAAAACATGAATAATTTTGCAAGCTTGTTTTTTGTTTTCCTTAATATTTTTCTGATAAGAGTTTCTACAGTTTTCTTAAAAAAAAATTTGATGCCTAATGATATCAGTTACCTAGGTACTATCTTACATTAAATAAATAAAATAATACGATGGAAACTGTAGTACCTCTTAATTAGATGGCTGCACAATATCAGAATAAAAGATTATTGTAAATACCAAACAAGCTTGAAGATTATTCATGTTTTAAGTAACATAAAATGTTACGATTCCATCATTGCATGCTAACACATAACCCCCAACCAGTGACCCCAATTGCCCAGTTCGTTACTTGTCTGATAAATAATTATTATATCTAACTACATGTTTAATATCGCAATAGGTAACACTACCTATTTTAAAAAAATAGTTATTTTACCTATCGTGTTTTCTCATATCTACATTTACATATGACCGAAGATGTGAAATTGACCGCTAATTCGTAAGTTACCAAGTTCTCCTATGTATAGGATTTCTATTCAAGGGCCGAAAATGTGTTATCGTACGATAACTTAGAACTTACCTCAGATATAAGAAAAAGTTAATGAATTTAACTAACAATTCAAATGGTTATTTTAATATAGGCTTACTATAATTAAATAACCAGTTAAAGTAGTTAGTAAATTATACAATATTTGTGTGGTCGGAAATATGGAAACGTCTGATAACTTGAAACTTACCCTAGGAACTTGAAACTTACCCTAGGTAGACTGGTACCCAATACTCTAGTTTATTAACTTATGTACGTGATGGTACGTGAACTTCTGTTTTAAATAGTTTAATCATACGTTTTATAACTATATAATTTCCTACTTACCTAATAATGATTATGTAATTTCTATTTAAATTGTTATCCATGATACTAAATAAAGAGTTAAAATAAGTAGGTAAATAGGTTTATATTTCTGTGATCGAAAATGTGGAACCGTACAATAATTCAAAGTACCTACTTCCAGTGATTTACGCTACTCCCTTCCCACGATTTAAATACGCTGTACATTAATAAACTTTATTAATGTACAGTGTAATTAAACCTTGGGAATAGCGTAAATCACTGGAAGTAGGTAGTTTGAATTATTGTACGCTTCCACATTTTCGATCAGAGAAAAATAAACTATATATATACTTACCTATTTTAACTCATTATTTTGATTGGTACTATCCATATGATCGAAAATGTGGAAGCGTACAATAATTCAAACTACCTACTTCCAGTGATTTACGCTATTCCCAAGGTTTAATTACACTGCACATTAAATAAAGTTTATTAATGTACAGCGTATTTAAATCGTGGCAAGGTAATAGTGTAAATCACTGGAAGTAGGTACTTTGAATTATTGTACGGTTCCACATTTTCGATCACAGAAATATAAACCTATTTACCTACTTATTTTAACTCTTTATTTAGTATCATGGATAACAATTTAAATAGAAATTACATAATCATTATTAGGTAAGTAAGAATTTATAAAGTTTTAAAAACGTATGATTAAAATATTTAAATCAGAAGTTCACATACATAAGTTAATAAACAAAATGGCTGTCAGGATGACGTGATATTCTTAACACTTGAACATGTATTGAACTGGTTAAATATAGAAAAAGTTATAGCTATTCAATGAATATAAGCAGAGTATTAAGAATAATGGTAAATCAAAATATACAGTATACCTAATTAACACAAAATACCTTTCTATTATAAGTACAGCTAATTGTTTAAATTTAATATTTTCGGTTCTAGACATGTATGGGACAATTGTCTGGACTTGTACATGTTTTTAAGTATTTACAATTAGCCTAATATTTAAGAAATAATACGATCGGAAAATTTAGATTTGAATTTGATAAATTATAAAGCACTAGTTTAAACATTACTGTTCATTCAATTAGGTATTTTGAGTAAATATATTAAACTGAAAGATTGTACGTAGGTACTAGGGTAGCTAACTTATGAATTATCAATCAGTTTCACATCTTCGGTCTTATACATTCCTAAGAAAGAAACTAGCAATATCATAATTATTATTAGGTAGCCTATTTCTTTTGTTTTTATTCTTTAACCAAAGATGCTATTCAGGGTTTCTGTGAGACTTCAATGGTCTGGTTTTCTTTTGATTCAAAAGAGAAAAAGAATAGTTTTACGGTACCTAATGGTTACTGGAAATGTGGTAGCAAACTAGGTATGATAATTGATATTATCATTCTGTATACCTAGGTACTATCTTGCATTAAATAAATAAAATACTATGATGAAAACTGTAGAAGATGTTATCAGAAAAATATTAAGGTAAACAAAAACAAGCTTGCAATATTATGGTACCAGTCTGTCTGATTTTCTACTGATTCTTAAGATAAGAAGAAAAAGAATTTTAGAATTTGGTGGCAAACTGGCAAATGATATTAGGTACCTGGCTTAGGCTGGCTATACAGTATACTTAGACAGCTTAGTTAGCTTGGTAGTAATAGGTAGCTACTCTATTTTGATAATTAAATAAAATACTATGATTTAAACTGTAATAAGTAATAATTACACTGATTTGAACTTTTATTACTAGTTTGAATTGTCCTGAAAGATTTCTTCCTAACTAGTCGGTGGAATTTTGTAATTTAACATACAGTGGCGGAGGCACAACTTAATTTTCCTGCTCATGGCGGTGGAATTGGCAAAAATATAGTGACTTTTTCGGTGGAATTATTCCTATATAAGGCATGTCGGTGGAGTTCCATGCACCAAATACAGACTGGTAGACCTGAATGATAAGATAGTCATACCAGAAACATACCCACTCCCTGAAACACAGGAACAAACTGAACCTGAAGGTAATAGTAGTCAAAACACCAGCATTCATCAAAGACGTCGAATTAATTATAGCCATTATGCCAGATTCCCTACCAATGCAACATTAGAAAATCAGGGCTTGCTAAATACAATTGTGTATCGACAAGCTGATAACTGTAGATCTGCCATTCTTACTCACAATCCAATTTTGATTGGAAAATTCTTTTCGGAAATCCCTTTGGACTGTGAAATAAAAGATGTTAGGATAAATAGACGACGCAACATAGTGGCAGTAGAGTTAGAAAATCCAACAAGAGAACACTTAGATAAATTACTGAGCATTAAGATAATGGGGAGATGCAATGTATTAGGATATAAACCCTCAGAACCAAACAATGTTGAAAAACATTGTTCTGGAGTCATTGGACCAGTAGATAGTGACATTACTATGGAAGAGTTGCAAGAGATGATTGTATCCCCTAGTAAAATCATTAGTCTTAAACGACTTTACAAATTCAGCAGTGGCAGAAAGGAGGATTCATCCGCAATTAGAATTGATTTTTCTGGAGAATCTTTACCGGGTAAAATCAAAATTGGGTATATATCCTTTACAGTAAGAGAATTCAACCAGCAACCAATGCGTTGTTTCCGATGCCAACGTTTTGGTCATCTGTCAGGAGGCTGCACAGCTAGAAGGAGATGCTTAATATGTGGCGAGGACCATCCTAAAGAAGACTGTGACAGGCAAAACTCTCCTAGATGTGCAAATTGTGGAATGGAACACATTGCCAGTTCTAGAGATTGTATCATGAATAAGAAATCCCAACAAATTTCTAGCCTGACAAAACAAGGTAAAACCTTCCAAGAAGCTAAGAAAATAGTAGATGAGAACCTTGGCAACAAAACAAAACCTAACAGATTGCCGCAAAATGTCACTGTAGATGTTCAGACACCCGGAACTAGCTTTGAGGCCCCTGGGCCCTGCACCTATAGTAGTGTGGCAGCAAAAAGTACAAAAGTTAATGGGATCCACACAAGGGAGAAGGTACAGGAGACCTTTGGAGAAAAGACACCTGAAACGACACAAGTCCAAAATAGTGTACTAAGAGAATGCAAGTCAATGGTAGAAAAAATCATGAATGACTTCTTCCTCAACATTAGAACTCTGCTAAGTGAAGTTTTGACACAAATAAATTTGAGTCAGGACTTATGTTCTGTCATCAATGCTGTAGCACAAAAAGTTTTCCCTAATCAGAGTCAAGTGATTAACAAAAAACCTACAGAAACAAATACCACTAGAAATGAAGAAATGAGTTCATTGGACAGTGATGCTGGAGTTTTGTCATCGGATGTAGAAAATAAAAGTGTATCTAATTGGAACAAGAAAAAGAAAAAAAAGAAAAACAGTAAAAGAAAGAAAAGTGAGAGTGAAACTGAACAAAGAAAAAGTTCTCTGGACAGATCAAAGAAAAAACAAGTTAAATGAACTCTAATGGCTATATAAATAAGTTAAAGAGAAATAAAGGTTCTGAGAATCATTTAAATTTGATACAATTTAACTGTAACTCATTATCCAATAAGTTACAGGAATTGAAACTTTATATATTTGAGAAAAAACCAGATGTTGTATGCCTCTGTGAAACCTTTGTTAAAATTAGGGAACCAAAATTTCATGGTTACACGGCAATTTGGAGCCATAGAGTTGGAAATGGGGGTGGTTTGGCGTTTTTAATTCGTGAAGATATTTCTTTTAAGAAGATCCCTTTCATACCCTTTCAAGATGGTCATCTTGAACTACAAATAGTTGAAATAGCTGATAATATAGGAAACATTAGAATAGTCAATATATACAATCCCAATAAAAACATATCTACACAAGAACTAGATCATTATATCCAGTATATTGGAAACAGAGGTATCTTATTGGGTGACTTTAACGCACACTCACCTCTCTGGGATGAAAGAGGTAGACAAAATACTACTGGTAAAAGTTTAGAAGTCATCCTTGAGAAATATCCTATTTCTTTAGTGAATGAGTATTCCATCCAAACTTATTATGACATTAGAACTGGTTCATCCTCATGTTTGGATCTGTGTCTAGCATCCTATAACCTATGTAATGTATCTGATTTCTCTAGAGGTATTGATCTGGGAAGTGATCATTTCCCAATAGAAATAGTATTTGGATTCCCAATTATCAAAAGTGAAATGAAAACTGTACCCAGATGGAAATTAGGAGAAGCAGACTGGAAAAACTGGTCACTCGCACTAAGTGAGGTAAATGAATCGAGTATAGTTTTCCCCTCTGATGTGACCACTTATAACAATTATCTAACCAATAAAATAAAACATGTGTCTAACCAATATATTCCAAAAACAAAAGGACATAAATCATATAAAAGGACATCTCCTTGGTGGGATGGTGAATGCAAAGTGTCTGTGACAAATAGAAATAAAGCAAGAAACAAAATGATGTCCCACCCTACTGTAGAAAATATTATTAACTTCAAGAGGTGTCAAGCTATAGTGAAACGCACAACCCAAAAGAAGAAGAAACAATCATGGAAAGACTTTACATCAACTTTGCAGAGTAATACTCCCTCTGCAAAAGTATGGAAAACAATAAAGAGTATAAATGGCAAACACTCTTGCTTCAACATCCCAGTTGGGTCACCAAATTTATCAGACTCTGACAAGGCAAACATTCTGATGAACCATTTTGCTAGAGTCATTGATAACAATGATCTGCAATTAAGGGAAACTGAAAGTGCTGACTTATCCTCTGTACCATTCCCAGCTATTTCTTTGAGAGAAGTTCAAGAAGTCACAAAAAGAATAAAAAATACATCACCAGGTGTGGATGAAATTTGTAACATATTCTTGAAAAAAGTGCCCACAAATATAATGAGTGAAGTCCAATACCTCTTCAATATAAGCCTTATGACAAGTAGTGTTCCAAGTGAATGGAAAGCTGGTATCATTTGCCCCATTATGAAACCTGGAAAAGACTCTTCTCTGGCTTCCTCCTACAGACCAATCACCATGCTGTCCTGTGTTGGAAAGTTAATGGAACGAATCATTAAGAGAAGACTTGAACACATAATTGAAATTGAGAAAGGTATATTTGAGGCAAGCCAGAGTGGATTTAGAAGAGGTCGTTGCACATTAGATTGTCTTGCAATTCTGAAGAACCAGATAAACACTAGTCTTGAAGCCAAAGAATATTGTGTCGTATGCTACATAGATCTTGAAAGTGCATATGATTGTGTTTGGCATGCTGGCCTAATTACAAAACTTCAGCTAATTGGGATCGAACCATACATGCTCTATTGGTTGAAAGACTACTTGAAAGGTAGAACTGTTAAAGTCAGAGTTGGAAAGGATTTATCAACTGAAAAAATTCTCAGTAGAGGTCTTCCACAAGGTGCAGTGCTCTCCCCATTACTCTTTAATATAATGCTGAGTGACCTTCCTAAGTCTTCAACTGTCAAGATGGTGTCATATGCTGATGACATAACTTTAGTATGTAGATCCCCTTCCTTGGAACTAGCTGAACGTGAAATGCAACTCTATTTAGATGAGCTATTTACTTGGATGGTAACAAATAAATTTATTATGAATGCAAACAAATGCTGCTTCCAAGTCTTCACAAGAAAAAGGATAATACCAGATATAAAACTTCAACTAGCTGGTCAACAAATTTCCCAAACAAAGAAACAAAGAGTCCTAGGCATCATATTTGACTCTCCTAAATTACTCTTCAAAGAACATACAACTTACTTGAAAACTGAATGCTCTCGCAGAATATGCACAATGAGATCAATCGCTTCAAATAAGTGGGGTGCGTCAAGAAACCTACTAAGAAGAGTATATGTCAGCTTCATCCGAAGTAAGTTAGAATATTGCTGTTCACTATTTCCTGAGTTTTCTAGAGGAATATATCAAAAATTAGAAGTGATTCAAAATAATGCCCTTCGTATCATTCTGGGAGCAAGAAAGACATCGCCAAAACTCTCAATGGAGATAGAAGGATACATTATGCCTATTGACATTCGCTTCAAATATCTATTTATGAAGTGGTATTATAAAATGATATATTCCCCACAAACAAATAATAGGATTGACATTGCACATGAAGTAGGTGTTTTGCCAAGAGATGAAAATAACACTAGTATATTTCATAGGAGGGCAATGGCAATATTTAGTACAATAGATCTGAAACCAATAAAAAGAGTATCAACACCTTATATTTGTCCAGTGTCACCAATGGTTGATATCACTGAAAATATATATATTGACCTATTTGACAAAGAAGTGATGCAAAATAACAATAATGTGACAAATAACATGTTTCAAGAGTATAGAAGAGCATTATTTCCTGATGTGCATGAGTTATATACAGATGGATCAAAACTAAGTGATGGATCAACAGCAGCTGCTCTGTATGTGGAACAATCAAATTCTGTAACAACATGGAAATTAAACCCTAACCACACTGTATTAGGAGCAGAGCTCTTTGCTATTGACAAAGCATTGGAGTGGATAAAATCTAATCATTTGATAGGAACTAGATACTTGATTTCAACTGACTCCAAAAGTGCATTGCATCTAATTAGAAATCAAGTAGATCCCAAATACAAACATATAGTGTATAAAATACAAAACACTATGAAGGAGCTTATGAGTTCAGTCAAACTGCAATGGGTATGTGCACACTCTGGTATCAAAGGCAATGAAGTGGCTGACAGAGGGGCTAATCTAGGTCATCAAAACATGCACTCAGTCCTGAGCTCACTGAATTATGAAGAAAGTATGATCACATTAAAATCTCACATTATGATGTTTTGGACAAAAATATGGAAGACTAGAGTCATCCACAGTCAAACAGGTAACTTCCTTAGCAATATTGTCGAAAAACCTTTGTTCAGACCTTGGCTTAGTCTCAAATCTAGATGTCTAGAGACTGCATCCTCAAGAATCAGAATTGGTCATGCAGGAGTGAAAGCACACATGCATAGATTTGAGATGTCAATTTCTGATCTCTGTGAGTATTGTAATCAATCTGATACAATTGAACATTTCCTGATGACATGCAGAAAATTTACAGACCAAAGAAGAGTAATGGCAGATATGTTATCGAATGTCAATGTAGACCTATCAATGAAAAACATTCTCTTGGGAGGAAACTTTGAAGAGAATGTGAATAGGAAAATTCATAGGATATTTTTGATATTCCTACAAACTTCTGGAAGATTAAATATCCTTTGAAAAGTATATGGGCCAAGAATTTATTTATTTTGCATTATTTTTAACCTTTTCATCCCTAATTTATCAAACTTCTGTTTCTAGACCTTAACATGGTTGGTTTATCTTGGCCCATAAATCAGGGTGGGTTAAGGTCTTATTTAATTTATTTTACCCTTATGTTTACTAATTTAATAACTAGAATAAAAATCAGCTTCCAGGAAGTTTGAGTTTAAGAAAGTAATGCGATAAAAGTGTTAATTTTTGGCTATAATAGTCAATATCATGTTAAAAACCATTTGTTGTATGTTTATAATTTAGTTCTGTAACTTTTGTCAAACTAATTAATATATGTAAACATAGCTATTATGTTATTAAATATAAGATACCCCATTTAATATTATTTTATGAACGGATAAATTGTTCCTTATAAATAGTATTAGTTAGCTACTAGACAATCATTTATTTAATGTTTATGTAAATAGGATGAGTTGTGTAACAATATTTTGTATTAGTCATTTTGTCACCATGTCATTTTGTATTAGTTTATATAGGAACCTAAAACGAAAATTGTAAAATATTTTTATTAAGAAGCTGCCAGGTTAAACGGTTTATCCTGTTAGGATAACTACATACTTTAGGTGGTGGCGAGTTTTGTGCTACCCCATCTTGGTAAAGAAGAAGAAAGAATACTATATGTAATCTGATATCTTGAATTAAATCTAGCGTCTTCGGAAGGGAGTCGCGAAGAGGAGCTGTCACGTTCTGCCTTACGATATGGATACGAGGGTCCTTATGAATCGAAACAGGTTCAAATATTGTTTTTCCAAATCTTCCCAGTTCGCAGAAAAAAAGTCTAACCTAAAATTATAAATTGGCATTTCCATTTGGCCCCAGTCTGAAACTCTGAACAATATTTGGGATATTCTCTATGAACAATTGTGAATTAATTCCTCGATTCCTGTTTCAGCTACGGTGGTGACAGGACGTGTCGCTCTAGACGTAAGGTTACGATAAAACCGGCTATATTTCGCGTACTTTTCACCATAGTTATCTTTGCAGATCTTGGTGATTTGTTCCGAAATTGCATGTTTCTAGTGAGTAAAGTAGTTCCTATTTGCCTACTATCAGATTATTGCAAACAGCCACTACCTACCAATTTTCCCTTTTTTTCTGTTTCCTAACATTACCATATATACCTATCTAGTGTATAGTAATTATCTACATCCATACGAGGTCCTCATCCCACTCTCTTCCCTAAACGTAGAGTTTAGAGTTAGGTGAGTGGGGAGATCCTCCATATTCCCTTCTTCTTTTTTCACTATTTTTTTTGTCTTTAATCGATGCTTGGCACTACCTAGCTTATAATCTCTAGGGTGCTTAAGTTTGATCCAAGGACTGGTGCTAACTAATCTTGGGTAGAGTGATCTTCTCCTCTCAATCATAACTTTATTAATTTGTTTATTTACTTTGGTTTTGAAGTGGTGTGTTTGTCTATTAAATTATTGCTCTATTTTACAATAAATAGTTGAGACTGGGTTTTTGTTATACATGTAGGATAAGCAGTTACCTATTTTACTAGGTATCTAATCCTTATCTTCCTAACTAAATCCTTTTTTTTTTTCATACCTACCTATCTGCCCAGTTAGGTATGAACCCAGAGTGGAATAATAACTCATTTCAGATTGACTAGTAACTCTGTTAGGAATTTAGAAAGAACAAAAATTACTCATTTTAACCCTAAAAAATGCAGAAATCAGTGAATTATTTTATAAGTTACAACTCCGCAGTGAAAACTATTGTAAAATAAGTCATTTAAGCTTCACAATTGAGCTTGTTAGTTGTTGTGATGATAAACATCACTGATGGGAATGCATGAAGTTAGGAGTAACTCTGTTGGAATTTATGTTTTCCAGTCTGGGTATGAACCTTGATTCTTGTGAAACTAATTCTGACAATTCAGACAACCAAAGTATACTTAGAGAAGGAAATACTAATAACTTTAACAACTGTATAATTATGGAATCTCAGAACGAGACTCCTGATAACTTGGATGGCGCTGGCCCTATGATTGATTTAGATGAGAACAGTAATGAGGCTGATTTGTTCGTGATCCCCGAAACTCTTCCAATCCCGGAATCCCAATACATCGCTGAAACATTCCCTATCCCAGAGACCCAACATATCCCTGAAACATTCCCCATCCCAGAAACCCAACATATCCCTGAAACATTCCCCATCCCTGTAACTCAAAATGTCACAATCAAGCATAGTAACAATGTAAACACAGTAAATAAAGAAGTTCCACAAGCAATCAATGCTGACAAAACAAGAAAATTTCCATCAAATTTGACTGCTACTTCAAGGAGCCAGAACACCATTATATTCAAACAAGATGATCGGAGTGGCTCTAATGTACTCTCATATGACCCTGTTGGAATCGCCTTAAGCATTTCTAAAGCTATACCAGACAATCACATTAAGGATGTTAGAATCAATAGAAGACAGAATATTGTTGCAGTGGAACGAAATGAAACTAACCATGAATCCCTAGATAAGCTCCTCACCCTCAAGAAAATTGGTAGGTGTGCGGTGAGCGCATACAAACCAACAGAAAGTTGGTTGGGACCTCACACCTCAGGAGTGATCAGCCCTATAGGACCAGAAACTGAGATAGAAGATATAAAAGAGATGATTGTATCTCCTGAAAACATACTGAGAATTACCAAACTTTCCAAGTTTTTTAATGGTATTAAGGAACCATCAACGGCTGTTAAAATTGATTTCAGTGGACATAACTTGCCTGAGAAAATCAAATTAGGATACATGTCTTTCGATGTGAGAGTATATAATCCACCCCCTTTGCGTTGCTATCGCTGCCAAAGATTTGGCCACATGTCAGGGGGATGCACAGCCAGAGAAAGATGCATGATTTGTGGTGAGGACCATATGAAGAAAGATTGCACAAAGGCAGGCTCCCCAAAGTGCGCAAACTGTGGAGGAGGACATGTAGCCAGTGCACGTTCATTCATGTATAACTTGAAGGCCATTGAAATAAATAAATCAATGAAACTAGGTAAACCATTTCAGGAGGCAAAAAGCTTGGCTGATGCAAAATTTCCACAACCCAGAGACAATCAAACTGCAACAAAAGTCTCTAACACCATGACTAGAAGTGATGCATCATCACAACGTTCATACAGCGATGTCACAAGAAGAGAACCTTCAAGCTCCACCAGTTCAACAGCTCCATCTCTCCAAAGCCAAAATGCTAATAATTCTTCAACCCTACATACTGAAAATACCTACAGAGTACCAGACCAAATGGAGGAATGCAAGAAACTTATTCAAGATAGTTTTGCTGAGCTTTTGTCAGGTTTGACAAAATTCATAAAGGAAATCTTTTCTCAAATTGGAACTGAGCACTTACCCAATGCAGTTCGTATGAATGAATCTGCCACAAAGCATCTAGGAAGCTATGCCCCTAATTTTCTTCCAGCTGAAGAAAATGCTAGTCGCGAAATGCTATTACTGTCAGAAAATGACCAGGGAGTTATTTCCTCAGGAGTGGAGGAAAAGAATACTGACCAGAACTGGTCAAAGAAGAAGAAAAAGAAAGGAAAACGTAAAAAAAGCATTGGTGAAACAGAGAATGATGCAAGCACTTCAGGGAGAGCTACCAAAAACAAAAAAATAAATGAATAATGAACAACAATCCTGAAACTAATAAACTCAAAAGAACAAAAAATAGTGAACAAAAATTGCAGATAATACAACTCAATTGTAATTCTCTTTCAAACAAACTAGGAGAAATCAGAAAGTATATATATGAGACAAAGCCTGATTTTGCCTGCATGTGCGAAACTCTGGTTAAGAAAAATGAACCAAAATTTGTGGGGTATAAAGCAGAATGGAAACACAGAATTGGGGAAAAGGGAGGATTAGTAATTTTAATTAGAGAAGATATAACATATAAAAATATTGACTTTGCACCTTTCCCAGATGGAGGGCTGGAAATTCAAATAATAGAGATAGCTGGACCTCTGGGTTCAATTAGACTTGCTAACATATATAACCCTCACAAAAATATTTATATTACAGAACTTAATTATTACTTGAACATAATGGGCAATAATTTCATTTGGTTGGGGGATTTCAATGCCCACTCTCCGCTTTGGGACTTTAGAGGTAGGCAAAATTGCACTGGTAGAAATCTTGAAACTGTAATGGAAATCAGGAATATTTCCCTGCTCAATCAGACTGAGTTTCCTACATATATTGATAATAGAACCGGAAGTTCTTCTTGCCTTGATCTGTGTTTCGCATCTAACCAGATTGCTAATAGAGCGGACCTAGAGAGAGGTCAAGATCTTGGGAGTGATCATTACCCTATCGAGTTGAGTGTTGGAATTTCTATTCACAAGAGTGACATGAAAACTATCAGTCGATGGAATCTGAAAAATGTGGATTGGAGAAAATGGGCAGATGATCTTGAGGAGCGTGGTGGTTACATGTTACCTTTAGACACCTCTACACATAACTTAGAACTAACTCAAAAACTATTAAAGGTATCAGAAAAACATATACCCAAGTCTAAAGGAGAAGGGTGCATCAAGAGATGCACTCCCTGGTGGGACCAGGAATACAAAGATTCCATAAAAAAAAGAAATGATGCAAAAAACTTGATACAACGACATCCAACTCAAATAAATTTAATAAATTATAAAAAATGTCAAGCTAAAGTGAAATACCTGGTTAAAAAGAAAAAGAAAGACTCTTGGATCAATTTCACATCAACATTGCAGAGCAACACTCCATCAGCCAAAGTTTGGAGAACCATCAAAGCAATAAATGGCAAACAATCAGTTAAAAACATCCCAATTGGTGACTTTGCTGCAACTGATACGGCAAAGGCCAACTTGCTCCTTGAGCATATAACCAGGGACAGAAATCAAGAGAATCAGAGCTCGATCCAGAGGTCCTGAGGGTAGCCATTGCCCACAGCTCGATCCACAGGTCCTGAGGGTAGCCATTGCTCTCAGAGTTGGTGCCAGAGTTTGTGAACTTCATTCTTGCCGCTGTGGCAGTGGGATGGATGTCAGAGGACTGCATGGCCTGTCTTGTAGGTACAGTTCTGGGTGTCACCCTAGACATGCAGCAATGAATGATGTGGTAAAATGGGCTTTGCAGAGAGCAGGACTCCCTTCAGTACTTGAGCCTCCTGGACTTGACAGAGGTGATGGTAAAGGCCCTGATGGTATTACTGTGTTTCCTTACATGAATGGAAAGAGTCTGATTTGGGATTGCACGTGTGTCGACACATTTGCCGAGACACACCTCAATGATTCCGCAGTTGAGGCCGGATCAGCTGCCGGGGCTGCGGAGAACCGTAAACGTCAGAAATACTCCGCCCTTGGAGATGCATACATATTTGAGCCAATTGCTATAGAGACCACAGGAGCGTACGGTAGAACGACCTCCTTAATCATGAAGTCCATAGGTAGACGCCTTGTTGAGACAACGAATGATCCAAGGGAGTCTGCCTGGTTCCAACAGCGAATGGCTCTTGCAATCCAGAGAGGGAATGCCTTCAGCATCCTCTCAGCCACGAAGGAGAGGTTTTAGAGGGTCAAGTCCACCCCTTCAGGGAACTCAACCCCTCACTCGTAGTTTCCTGAAGGAATTTCCTCTTCTGTAAAGATTTTATCCTTCTTGTTTTTAATGGAAAAATATTGTCTTTAAAAAAAAAATATATATATTATAGCAAAGACGGTGGAGTTTTGGCTATTTATTCCTATATTACCATTAATTTTCAGTGGATAAATTGGGAAAATGTTGGTGGATCAGCCATATTATTGGAAATTTATGGTGGATTTTTCAGCTTTTTGAAAAAGTCAGTGGGATTTTATGCACCAAATACAAACTGGATCAGACCCAGGATTTTTTTTACAGAAATTGGGATTTGGGCGCAGCAAATATTATGGGAACATAGGAATTAAATAGGACTTGGGCGCTGCGAAGGATTAATGATTAATCCACAAATCCTGCTTTACTTTTCAAGTTTTCAGACTTGGCACAACTCACAAGCAATCAAGCATCAGACATGAAGCATAGGGTAAAGCAGGTAAATTGCGGCAACAGAAACATCATACATTCAAAATACACGTTAAAAACTTAAAATAATAAATTTTAGCATGCATTGCGGCCAGTCTGCAAAACATGGGACATTTTTAACATTTTCTGGGCGAACAATCCTTAATTTCCTCATATGTTTACATGTATTTTACTGAGAACAAAAGCCAAAATAGATTATTTCTTGAAGAACAATTTACCAGTTTCTGCAGTCTGGTATTGCGGTGCGCCCAGATTGTATTTGGTGGTGAATTCCTATGATATATCGGGAGATATTCAATTTCTCCAATAAATAAATTCTTGCAATGTCGGAGGATATTTAGCTATTAATTCCTATATTACCATTGATTTTGGGAGAGGAAACTGGAAAAATGTTGGAGGACTAGACAAATTGATGAAAAATAATGGCAGCTGTTTCTCAGATTTTTGAAAAAGTCAGAGGAGTTCAGTGCACCAAATATAAACTGGCGGTGCGATTCTTTTTGATAGCAATGCAACATTTTAATGCAAATTCCTAGTTTCAGAGAATGTTCGTTGAGTCTCCAATATATCTTTTTTTTTCAATATAAGTCAACTAAAATTAGTAATGCAGTCGCCAGTCATCATAATTTAATTCCAATTTTTAAAGTCGACAGTCGTCATTATACCTATATTATTATAACTACCTAAATTAATTGAGAGCGTATCAGCCAAAAGCCAATCGGAGAGAGGCATACAACTGAATACTGATACCAGCCAATCACACAGTGTCTGAGAGAGGCATACTTTCTTTCAGTTATTCATTTGTTTTTTTTCCGATAATTAGTCAGAGAGCATCAAATTAAAATGACAAGTAGTGACTAGTGACCACATCATTCATAACAAAAGAACACCAAAAACAGAAAACTGATACACAATTTGAATTGTAGCTACATCATGGAGCGCGTAGTATCAAAACAAAATGGCGGCTTTGTTTACAGTTTCAACAGAGAAACAGCGCGGTTTCGCTGTTTATGATTATGAGTCACCAATTTTAATTTTATCTAATTAAAGTGCTCATTAGTCGTCTATATAGGTATGTGAAAGGTACTTAATTTCACAAATTTTAAGTCGACAATTAATCGGCGACTTGGTACATTATACATGCTCTTGAACTAGGTGTAAATTCGGTTCAGAATGTTTTAGACTCTCTTGAGAGGGCCGCAATTAAAAATTAAAAAATGAATGAGCCGGAATTTACCTGCGTGACCCTAAATTCCTAATGATGTTTCCAAGTGTAAAATCTTCACTAGGAACCAGTCTGGAAAACTGCTTAGGCTAACAGATGAACTCTATTTGCTAAATGCTGCGGATTATACAATTTTTAGCAATTTACCATTGATTTTTGAAGTCTGTCCAGTCTGCAGAATGCGTCTCTTCTCTCGCAGAGACTTTGATTTGAGAGAGAGCTACTCTCCGACTCTCAGCAGCAGATTCAGATTCTCCCGCAGCTAAATTAATGGATGTTGCAACTAATTTTTGGTGGATAAATTAGGAAAATGTTGGTGGATCAGCCAACTTGATAGATATATATATTTTTTAAATCAGTGGGATTTTATGCACCAAATACAGATAAGATATTAGATTACAAGATAATACTAGGCTTTTACATTTTTGTGACTTGAAATCTTGGTGACATGAAACCGTTAATGTAGTTTAGTTTCCGCTAGCTTGTTTTACTGCACACTTCATGAATGTTTAATGATAAATAAACTACAAATTTAGGTTTCCATATCCTCAAACTTAACCTAACCTATCATAAACGTAATTGCGCTATATCTCAAAAAACGAAGGTACTAGGGACCCACTGGTGGGTCCCTTCGCAAGATACATGTTAATACCTATCTATTATGTCTTGCGCTTTTTTTTTGTAGACTATAAGTGGAGGACTGAAATTTTGTAGGCATTATTCACGTATTAGTAACTGAAATTAAGCAGGATGTAAAGATTCTGTCTGCAGAATATGAGACAAACAATTATCAATTTTTCCCTATAATTTACATATATTTTACTGGGAATAAAATATAGGATAAATGTTTAGCAGTTTCTGCAGGCCATTTTTTTGCAATTTCGAGGAATGTGGAAAAATAACCTGATTGACACTATTTTTATTATTCATTTTTTCAGAATTATTTATTAGGTTTTGATAGAATAAAAAATAACTAAAAATGAATACCAAACCTGTTAAAAATGGTACTGCCAAGTCCAGTAAAGCCAAATACTCCCACACAGCTCATATGTTCAATAAAGCTTGCATTGCAAATTCAAAGTGGGAGGAAAAGGTAAGAGAATTATCTTTTTGTTTGCAATAACCTAAACATAAAGTAGTTGCTATATTTTGGCTCTATAAATCCCATTGCTTGCTACTAATTGTTTGTGTTCATCCTCAGGATGATTTTCTCGATGTGATCTACTGGGGGAGGCAAATCCTTGGCCTGATATTAGGTTTACTTTGGGGAATTGTACCCTTCAGAGGAATGCTGGGTCTGGTTCTGTGAGTAAAAAGATACTTTATCGACATTAAATAGCAATATTCTAATTAGCTACTATTGTGTCTGCTTATGTTTATGATATTGGAGGAAACTAAAAGAGTAGCATGTTACAGAATTTTTGACATTCTTTTTTTTACCATTTAACTAATTGGATATGAATTTATTAAGTGCAATCAATTTTCAGTAGAAAAAAAGAATTGTGAAGCTGCTCTTTTTCATATTTTTTTGATTCCATATACCTAAGCATACCTATTTCATTTAAAAATTATAATTTATTTGAGTACTATACTTTTATTTTTAATTAACTGTAAAAGTTTTGAGATAAATATTTGATGTATAGAATTAATCAATTCAAAAATTACCAATATAATCCAGATCCTGAAGATAACTAAAAGTAGTCAAAACATTGAAATTTTAAATTTTTAGGTGTTATAAAAGGATGAAAATAAGTATAAGAGACCCACTAAAATTGGCAATAATTTTATTTTTAAAACACAATTCTCTGAAAATTTGATGAGTATATCTAGAAGGGGTTAATTATCTTGGAAGACCTTCTTCAGTCATGCAGTTTTACTGGGATCCATCAGGCCCGTTCAAATTGAACTTTTTCTCATCAAAAAATCACATTTTGCCAAATTGGATTGGGCCAATGTATCCCAGTGCTACTGGCATGATCTGAAGAAGGTCATGAGAGAGACCTACATAAAGAGCTGTACACACGCAGGGTTTTTCAAGTCTTTCCACCAGACTTTTTGCTAAGCTCCTCCTACTTTTTCCACAAGATTTTTGAATCATATAAGAAAAAACGGTATTATTATTTATTTTGGTTGATATCCATGATACCTGCACTAAACCCTTTGTAAATTTGATGGGGAACATTAGTTTTTGAAAGTTTATCGTGATGGAAGACAAATTTAAAAATACAGAAACTTTGAAAACCTTACATTAAAGGTTATTGGAATGAAACTAATAAAAAACTCAATTGGTTCAATGCAAAACAGATGTGTTGAAGTTCTGTAATCTGAAGGAAGTAAATGTAATTACTAAAATATCTATATCCTCTTTTTTCTTTCATTTATTTCTAGCCCTGAAAACTGATTTATTTTATATTTTTCTTAATGAAATTGAATTTTAGGCAATCAACCAATCTAGATATAGCTACTATTCAAATTTTCATAGAGAAGTGTGGTTAAAATTATTGCCATTTTTTGGAGGTGTCTTAAACTTATTAAGTTATTTCTACTGAATAATGAGTACTGTTCACAATACAAAACTTGAAGAATTACCTCTTATTCGTCAGATTCTGTCTAGTGAGTGCTGGCATCGTCTACTACTACGCCTTCAATTTCCAATGCGTGGATGAGGATGATTACGGCGGGGCGTGGGAAATAATCAAAGAAGGTTTTGTCACCTCTTTTGCTGGATTCTTGGTGAGTGATTTTCTATATCAAAGAAAAGTATCTTCACATGATGTTAATTGTTCATATCACAGTGTTCTAATATTTCAAAATCTGACTTAATTGGTCATTGTGTAGCTAGCTCCCGGACTAATTTTATAATATTAAAGTAACTTTTTGGAAATGTTAAAATAGTAGCTTAACTGTTAAAAAAAATATTATTGAATAATACACTTTTCATTGACTGTACATTATGAAAGAATACTAAAGTCTTCAATGACTAAATACTGTCACAACCTTTGCACGCTTCTTTGAAAATATAATTTATATTTTATTAATAATGCAGCTAATTGTTTTCAATTTTTTTTCCAGGTTATGTGGATAATTATATACTCTGGTCTACACTTTGATGACTAACATTGGTGCAAATGTAAATAAATACTTTATTTTTTATATAATTTAAAGCGTTAGTGTTGAAGATTGGTAATGGAGTTACCTAGCTTCTGTAGTTTTCTTGTTTTTATTGTCAATTTATCTAGAATCTTGCCAAGCCAATTCAATTCAGTTATTGTCATTCCATCTTCCATCACTGGTATTAAATATATTAGCAAAATAATGATTAGTAGATTAGAACATTTACAATTTATTTGTGCCATTAGCTAACACAAATATCTATAGTAGCTAGCAATAATATACATTTCTTTGGATTATTTCTGAGCTAAATTTGTTTGCGACTATTTTATATCTTTGTTTATTTAAATGTAACCAATTTATATTTATTGTTTGCATGAAAATGAATGACAATCTTTGTCCATTTTATCAATTAATTCTTATCTTTTTCTGATGGTTTGCCTCGTGTTTCAGCCAGTAAGTTAGGAGATTTCCTAGCAAACCATTGCTATTATTTTTATTGGCATTTTTAAAGTAGCTATTTAAAGATTAGTCTCATCTCTAAAATATTGAAACTGTATCTTTTTAAATAATCTATAATCTCTTTCATAAGAGTTAATATGTTCAATGGTGTTCTAGATACCCCTTAAAATGGGAATTTAGAAACAAAGTATGGAGTTGTTGTCAATCACCAATTACAGTTTAGTCAGCGAGTTTGTTCCTCTTTGGTTACATCTAGAAATATTTTATGATTAGTAACAAAGTTATATAATTTTCCCAGGTAGCAAGCATTATTCCTGGGATATTCCCTTAATATCCCAGGAATAAATCATTGTTGCCTGGGTTTTATCACAATTTGGCTACTTCACATTTCAATAAATTCTAACAATCGGACATTTTTTTATGTAAAATAATGCAATTTTACTGTAGCTTCTTAAATATTTCTTCTACAAATTTGAATGTTAAATTCAGGAAATAAAGTCTCAACATTATGAATAATTTGTAGTTTTATTAGCTTCAGATTTTAATAGCATGTTTAGTAAATTGCATTAGCAAACTAACTAAGTTATTATATTCCAGTAAATTCTTAAATTAATAGAGATCATAAGATTATTTTCACAAAAGAATTGGATAGGGCAAGTTCCAATTTATCGGATGGTTTCATAATTACGATCACAATAAAAAATTGGTTTACATAATGTTTAAAAATGAGGCACTGTCCAATAAATTGTAACTTACCCTAAGATTATTTATATATTTTATTGAAAGATGAGAGAGTATATCTGCAATAGGATTAAGAGCTAGAAGTTCATTAATACGATTTCAAAGCCTTATTCAATTGAATGAGTGTTTCATTTTATTATCAGAGCAGAAATATTTAAAATATTTAACCAAAGGATCATAAGATTTGATCAATAAATAAGACATTTACATTTTTGTACAAAAGTAGCTACAAACCTAGAGGAAAAGTTTATACAATTATTACTAAATTTTAATCAGATAAAAAGCTACTTACATTAGAAACATTATCAAGGCTAATTATTTTATTAAATAATATAAGGCATCGATACGACACAGATATTAAAATGCAAGGGTATGTAGATATTACTTCTTGTAGTGGAACAGAGTTCTTAATAAAACTGAAATGACTTAATATCTAATGAACATTTCCCAAAAAGATTCACATTAAATTGGTTTGAGCATTTGAACATCTAAACAACAAACATTTTCTATGTTAACAAAAGTTGAAATTGTCAAAAAAAGTAGCTGCGTTTGTTCTGAGTTATTTAACAGTTTCACATTGGTGATAAAATAAAAAAGAACAGAGTTAATAGTTATTATAAAAACAAATTAAGATGTTAACTTGAATATTTTTTCTTACATTATCGAAAATATTGATTTGGCAAATAACTGAACTTAACCCATCTGTATTGAAATTTTGGCCACTTTGAAACATGAACTTAAGTTTTTAATGTAGTTTGATATCTTGAATTTGGTTTGGGTACATGAAAAAAAATTTAGAAAATCATAAAACTTTGACTCTTCTCTCAGAAAAATAAAAAAACTCTTCCAGTTTAAATTTTAAGCAAAGGAATGTAGTTAGAGGTTACTCACCACTCACTCTCTTTCTTACTCATCACTCACTCTCTAGAAGTGATTCACCACTCATTCACACTCTTTCTTTCTTACTAACTCTATAGGTGACTCACCACTCACTCTCTAGAGGTGATTCACCACTCACTCTTTAACTCACCACTCACTCTCTAGAGGTGACTCACTCACTCACTCTCTAGAGGTGACTCACTCACCACTCACTCTCTTTCTTGACTGGTGCTATGAGTGGTGTGAGTGTGTTCATCACTACGTACCGAGAGAAGAGCATGTACAACTTTCTGAACCAAACATACTGAGTCTTGTGAGCCTTCATTGCAGCCTGCAAGAGAAAATTGCAATTAGAGTGTTGCTATAAAACTATAATGTGTTCAATATCTTATTTAGATCAAAACGACAGATAAAAGAAATTAAGAGTGAGATGAGAATACTAATTTATGGTGATGTGTTTGTTGCAAATATTAGCTAATACCTTCAATGATAAATAGACATTCATTTAGATTTAACTTACAAAAATTTGAAGCAGAGAAGCTACGGTAGTTTTGGGTTATCGAACAGTTTCACATAAGGAAAACTATATAATAATTTAATTCACGTTTTAAATTTTAAATGATTTTAGGCAATATGTTAATTTCACCAGCATCTACATTCTACATGCTACAATGTAGGCATGAATAATAACAAGATTAGAAAGCTAATTAGGAGTTAGTAATTGATGGGAGTTGATACTAGTGGTAGAATAACCTAGACATAGATAGGCCTTTATTTATATTGTCTAAATGAAAAAAAGAGAGGCCTTTATTAGCCTAATTGATCTCACCTTGATGAGGTGGTACTGCTCACTACTCGCAGTGACAGTGTTCGATGAGAACATCAGACTGGTGGTGTAGTCGAGGATGGAGGAGTATTTACGCAAAATGTTAACACTGTCTAAAGTGTAAGCGAAGCAACCTGGGAAAAAATATAAATAATGAGATGAGAGTCTATTATATGAATCTGCAATATAAATAAAATAACATTTACCTTTACTTATCAAAACACTATCAATTTTAAAGCATTTCATTAATAACTACTATATATATTCATAACATTTCTCATTAATTGGCAATTCATATCATTCAGTTGTTCCATAAATATAAAAGCTAATCTTTAACCAAATTTGAGAACAAACTCTTAGCTAACATAGTAACAATTAACAGATGCTACTTACTCTTTTTGTAATGAAATTAATTCAAGTGAGAAATATTTTTCTATGATTAGGAAAATAGATATTGTAAACCAGAATGAAATAACAATAAATTGTTAATACAGGGTGTGCTATAAATTTCCATACATAAAAAAATTGAAAAAAATATATATTGGACTAACATTTATATTTATATGAGCTCTAGCTATATGATTACCTTTGTTTAAAATACACAGATTAATACGTATTTTGTGGAAAATTAATGTCTATTCTAAATAATGGTACCTAATCATATAGAGCGCATTAAATAAATGAAAAATATTTAAAACAATTACATTCATTGAGGGATTGAAAACATATATTAGATTAAAATTATTGCATATTTTATCAATATTTTTCAAGTAAGTGCTATTGATGTATGTATTTTGTATGTGAGATTTCAATAAAGATTTATTATTAAAGAAAAAAAATTGAAAGTAAGAATAGAAGAGGGTATAAAATAGTGTGCTTAGTTTTTGCTTAATTAAGTAAAGGAATTATGCTCTCACCTTTAGGGAGCAGATGACTGTTGGAGAGATACAAGAGAGAAGAGTAGAGAGAGCGGTGATTGACGTGACCACTCACACCATGACGGTCAAAGGTCACAACCTGAAAAATTAAAATATTCTAGTGTTGAAATGGAATCTACAACATATTTATTTTTAAATAAAATGTAAAAAAATGATAATAAAAACCTTAATGTTAAAATTAGGCTTTAGAAATGAAAGCTTGGAAATTATAACAGCAATTTTAATCATCACCTTCATATAACATGTTTTATTGTAGGAACTCTTTCCACCACACTTAATTTATCTCAAGAGGCATGCATCACACTAACCATGTCACACTGCAAAGTGTGTATGTGTTTGTTGATGAGGTTGGCAGTGTTGACTACAGGCCAGCTCTGTGTTGGGTCATCAGGCATGTGAGCACATCTGTAGAGGGTGATGTTGCCAGAGGGAATGCCTAGCAACTCACAGCTGGACCACAGTTCCTCTTGACGTTTCTTGCCAATGTCTTTGCTCTCATGTGATCCTGAACAGAGTAAAATGGAATAGTGTTATCTGATATTCTAATTAAGGCAATAGCTAAATGAAGGAATGTAATGGCTGAAGTTATATTTAAAAGATATGTAAGGAGAACCTTGAATAATTTTAATAAAAACAAACAGCAAATTTATTTAAAAAATATCAAGTTAATTTTCTCTCTTAATATTAGAAATAGTTTGGAATAATATATGTTTACTTTAAATAGCTAGGCTTTAACAATTGATGAAAATCTTACCATTGGTAAGACAAATCAAGAACACCATGGCTTTCTCTTTCTGAGTGAAATGCAATATAGTGGGTCCAAAAAACATGCACTCATCATCAGGATGAGCAATGACAAACAAGACTCTTCTCTGCCGTTCAGTTGGCAGCACCAAACTTTCAGTGATTGATTGGAATTCTTCAGAGTCCTCGTCAACTGGAGATGAGTTTTGAGACCTATTCACAACTTCCGGGTATGGTGCATTGTTTTCAACTGGTGAATGATCTCCCTCATCAGCCTTGCTGCCGAGTGAATCTGAGGATTGGTGAAAGGAGAATATCAGCAATAAAAAAGTAACTGCTAGAGTCTTGTAGAAAAATTAGAGTAACAGTTACTTCATCATTATTAATTTCTATCTTCAGTAATGTTCATATTAATATAAATTAGCACAAAACTTTAGAGTAGCTACCCATACTGTTATGAGCGTCATCTTATCATAAATATTTCATATAGATGTTATAAAATCAATAACCTCATTATAGGTAACTGGGCATTGTTTTATTATTAGTGTCATTTAAATGTTATTAATATAAGAGAGGAAAAGTTATTAAACTTGTTAACTCTCACAAGTCACATACCTTCATCACGAGGAGCAAAGATTGGTTCTTGATGTTGCACTAGTGGAGGCCATTGCATATTGCTTTTACGTGGTCGCAATATTGCCATAGTCAAACTCGCACCAAGTCCAATACCAGTTAAAATTGCTAAAACTGTTTCCATTTCAAAAAAATAAAAAATCTGAAATAATCATCTGAAAAAATAAGTTTTAATATGCATAATATCCAGTCTGAATTTGGTGCACTGAAATTTATTGACTTTTTCTTCAAAAACTGAAAATATCTACAAATTTTTCCCCACTTTGGCCCCAAAAAATTTATGGTGACACTTAACAGTCTTAACAGATAAAAATCCACTGATTTTGCTGGAATATTTATTTGTAAAGAGGTGAAAGAAGTTTATAAACCAGTAAATAACTCATACAATACAAAGTAAAATAATATGGAGGTGAAAGAAGTTTATAAACCAGTAAATAACTCATACAATACAAAGTAAATTAATATGGATCATGAACTAACTCTCCATTTGTCTCTCCAATAATCACAAAATTTTTCACCAAAATCATCAAATAAAATCTCTCTATCTAAGATAACATTGTAGCAGAGAGAAAATTAAGATATTTCAAACCATTTGCAATTGAAGGGCTCAAAATAACTGTCACAAACTCACCATTAAAATGACAAGTTTGGACATTCTTTATTACTTGGACACCAAACTGCAGAAACTGGTAAACTGTTCTCTAAAAAATCTTCTATTTTGGCTTCTGTTCTCAGTAAAATACATACAAATATTATACCAGTCTGCAGAATATGGGAGATATTTCAGATATTGTTTCCGAACAATTTTGGATTGCCGGTATTTCCTATATTTACATCAATTTTGCTATGAAAACTTCTGAATTAATCCCTATATTTATATTAATTTGCTATGAACAGAATCAGAGATTTCTACGAAAACTTTACCGGTTTCTATAGACTTGCAAATATAGGAGGAAATTAAGAATTGTTTGCACAGAAAATGTTAAAAATGTCCCAGTCTGTTAAAGTGTTTATAGAGATCTGTTATTCTGTTCGTAGAAAATTTAATGTAAATTATAAATACCTATAGGAATTAATTCAAAATTGTTCAGAGAGAATATCCTAAATATCTCCCATATTCTGCAAACTGCTGACCAACAGTATCTAAAAGCTGAGCGGCGCACCACATTGCGGCGCACTTACCAGTCTGTATTTGGTGCACAAAATCCCACTGACTTTTTAAAAAAGTTGAAAAAATCCACCATAAATTTCCAGTAATTTGGCTGATCCACCAACATTTTACCCATTTTTCCACCGAAAATTAAAGGTAACATAGGAATAAATAGCTAAAAAACCACCGACTTTGCCAAAATATTATTTTCTATGAAGAAAAATTCTGCCGACAAGTCGGTGGAATTTACCATGAAATACAGACTGGGCGCACTACAATAACGCGCACCACTGTACATTCTTCTATCCATGATTTAAACATAATTGTCTATTATGTAGTTTGTTGTGTCCGCTAGTTTGTTGTACTGCACACTTCATGATTGTTTAATGACCTGGCAGGAGGGGTTCGGGGGGTGGCACGCCCCCATTGCATCTACTATAACTGAGTTTTATTTACACCTCACTGACCTCAGACAGAAAGTTTACAAAAGTTACCCCATAAAATAATAATTATTACAGTTTTCTATGATAAATCTTTTCTATTCCAAATTAAACATTAGGGTGGGCCAAAAAACAACATTTTAGAAATTACTTATGGAATAGTAATATAAAGTTGATATGACAAGTAAAGGGACGTGCATTGAAATTTGAGTGAATTCTGACATGATTAACAGTTGCCCCCAAGCGATTCAAATATCAGAAAAGTAACATTTGTGGTGATTTTTACTACATTTTATCAAAAAACTCATAAACTCTGATTTATAATCATTTAGAATAGGAAGATAGCTGGAGAAGAGCTTATTTTTGGTGTTTGTGCCGGAAAATCAGACAGGTACGACAATGTTTACAGTTCAGTGAATTGATCCACACTTATGGAGGTCTGGCGCTCAATGAAGAACATAATAAGGAAATTTACATACAAGAAATTGAGCAAAAACATTAATTAATGATTAATAAACCAACATTCCAATATTTGGAACACTTTGTGATTCAAAAAAGTTGATTAAGCGAATTGCATGGGTTATTATCCAATTGCTGAAATCCGAGTAAATTCAAAAAATTTACAATACGAAAATATTGATAAATGCTTTTATAAAATGAAATAAATACAATTCACAAAGTTATTTTGAGAATTAAATTACTTCTATCTTATCACAATAACAGCATGATTGCTCTAAAAGCCAAATTTTAAGAGATATATTGTAATATTAATATATTTCACAAAAAAAGTGCTCGGGACAAGTCAAAGTATCAAATATTAATCTGCAATTTTGCAAGTTCTGTTTTTTCATAACGTACCAACTAGTTTTACCTATTTCACAGAATAAAACAAAATCAAATATTTCAAAATTAATGGGAAAATATCATTTTGTACAAAATTTCAAATGTTTTGAGGCAACTCAATAATATACAGAAATGGCTTGGAAATTGGCATGCAATGTTCTTTTATAACGTGTCAACTTATTATAACTATTCCATATGAAGATTCTGAAGTTTGCCCGAAACCCCTATTATTTGGCCCACCCTATTAAACATATCAATTTAAGAATTAAACTGTGTAGTATACCAGTTTGTATTTGGTGCACTGAACTCCTCTGACTTTTTTAAAAAATCTGAGAAATAGCTGCAACATTTTTCATCAATTTGTCTAGTGACTCTAGTCCTCCAACATTTTTCCAGTTTCCCCTCCAAAAATTAATGGTAATATAGGAATTAATAGCTAAATATCCTCCGACATTGCAGGAATTTTTTATTAGAGAAATTGAATATCTGCCGACATATCATTGGAATTTACCACCAAATACAATCTGGGTAGTATAAATGTCACGCGCGTTTGAGTGATCTGCAATATCGACCAATTTTGCTGCGCAATATGTTGATCAATAGTTTGCACAACCATCGATCAATTCCTGCGCGTTCGAAGGATATGATTTTTTTTAGTTTGTACATCAAATTTGCACATTTTATCGCGTATATCAATCGATACCGCAACCATCGATCAATTTCTGTGCGTTCGAGTGATATTTTTTATAGTTTGTACATCAAATTGGCAAATTTTATCGCATAAATCAATCGATAGCGCAACCATCGATCGATTTCTGAGCGTTTGAATGATACGGATTTTCTTAGTTTTAGCATTTAATTAATCGTTATGTTTTTAATGGAAAAATACTTTTTTTATTTAATATGGCAACCATCAGTCAATTGTTGAGCGTTTGAATGATATGGATTTTGTTAGTTTATGCATCTAAATGTTACATTTAATAGAGCAACCATCAGTCGATTGCCAGTCTGCAGAATGTGTCTCTTCTCCCACAGAGATTCTACTTTGAGAGACAGTTCCTCTCTGACTCTCAGTAGCAGATTCAGAATCTCCCGCAGCTTAATTAATGGTGACATAGGAATTAATTCAAAATCTCCAACAGAGATCTCAAATTTCTAAAATTCAATCAAAAACTCCCGCAGAGAGTCTTGGAAAAATGTTCCATATTCTGCAGACTGGGCCGATTGTTGCAATTTGAATGATATGGATTTTGTTAGTTTATGCATCTAATTGTTACATTTAATAGGGCAACCATCAGTCGATTGTTGCGTAACAATCGACTGATGGTTGCTCTATTAAATGTAACAATTAGCAGATACAACAAACTAGTTTTCTGCTAACTAGTTTGTTGTACATTTGTACTGCACACTTCATGATTGTTTAATTACCTGGCAGCCTAGTTCCAGAGAATGTTCATTGAGTTACCATTATATCTTTTTTTTCAAAAATAAGTCAACAAAAATTAGTAATGCAGTTGCCAGTTGTCAAAATTTAATTCCAATTTTGAAAGTCAACAGTCTTCAATACCTATATTATTATACCTACCTAATTATCAAAAGTAAACATACCTTAATATATAATTGAGAGCATATCAGCCAATCAGAAAGAGGCATACAACTGATAGCTACCAGCCAATCACAGGGAGGCATACTTTCTTTCATAGTTATTCATTTGTTTTTTTTCCGATAATTAGTCAGAGAGCATCAAATTAAAAAGACAAGTAGTGACAACATCATTCATAACAAAAGATTGCAATCTTTCACAGAAAACTGATATACAATTATACATCGCGCCATATCAAAACAAAATGGCGGCTTTGTTTACATTTCAACAAAGATGCGCGGCTCTGCCATTTATGATTCCAGATTCCTGAGTCCAGTCTGCAGAATATGGGACATTTTTAACATTTTCTGTGCAAACAATCCTTAATTTTCTCCTATATTTACATATATTTTGCTGAGAACAAAAGTCAAAATAGAGGATTTCTTAGAGAACAGTTGAGCAGTTCCTGCAATCTGGTCCTGAGTCACCAATTTTAATTTTAAATCTAATTAAAGTGCTCATTAGTCGTCTATATATGGGAAAGATACTTATTTTCTCAAATTTAAAGTCGACAATTAATCGGCGACTTGGTACATACTCTTAAACTAGGCCTGGTTTCGAGGGGCGGCACGCCGCGCAACCCCCAATACAACCCAGACTGCAGGAACTGGTAAACTGTTCTCCATGAATTCCTCTATTTTGGCTTTTGTTCTCAGTAAAATACATGTAAACATAGAATGAAATTAAGGATTGTTCACACAGAAAATGTTAAAAATGTCCCATGTTCTGCAGACTGGAATACATCTACTACCTATAAGTTATAACTGATAAGTTTTATTTACACCTCAGTGACCTCAGACAGAAAGTTTTTAAGTTTACAATAGTTACACCATAAAATAATAATTAGGTATTGCAGTTTTCTAAGATAAATTTTATTTTCTATTCTAAATTAAACATCTTAATCAAAGAATTAAACTGTGTAGTACAAACATTGGATTCAAGTACCGTCAGTCATAAATTTGATAGCCTACAACAATTATCAAATTCACTTCATATATCATTAATCTTCCTTCAAATTACCAAGGTATCCAGTCTGCAGAACGTGTCTCCTCTCCCGCAGATACTTTAATTTGAGAGAGAGCTACTCTCCGACTCTCAGCAGCAGATTAAGAATCTCCCACAGTTAAATTAATGGTAACATAGGAATTAATTCAAAATCTCCCGCAGCTAAATTAATCGTAACATAGGAATTAATTCAAGATCTCCCGCAGAGATCTCCAATTTCTAAAATTCAATCAAAAACTCCCGCAGAGAGTCTTGGAAAAATGTTCCATATTCTGCAGACTGGCTAGGTATCTAATGGAATGTACAGTGGTGCGCACTGCGCCGCTCTGCTTTTAGATACGTATCAAAACTATATTAACTAGGCATCAGTCTGCA
Source organism: Caprella mutica (assembly GCA_947561585.1). Lineage (NCBI taxonomy): Eukaryota > Metazoa > Arthropoda > Malacostraca > Amphipoda > Caprellidae > Caprella > Caprella mutica. Next base: position 115,753 of record CANNZV010000504.1, on the reverse strand, counting down.
AAGCATGCACAATCAGTCTCCAGATATTTTATTTTTGGAGTAATTTCTCAGGTACATAGAATCACCAAAACCCAGACAGCAGGAACTGGTAAAGTGTTCTCCAAGAAATCCTCTATTTTGGCTTCTGTTCTCAGTAAATTACAAGTAAATATAGGAGGAAATTAAGGATTGTTCGCACAGAAAATGTTAAAAATGTCCCATGTTCTGCAGACCCAAGTAATAAAGCATGTCCAAACTCGCCATTTTAATGGCGAGTTTGTGACCAGTTATTTTGAGCCCTTCAAATGCAAATGGTGAGTTTTATCTATTTTTCTCCTATGCTACAATGTTATTTTGGAGAGAATTTATGAAAATTTGATCATTTTGGAGAGAATTTGTTGAATTTTGGAGAGAGCTGGAGAGACAAATGGCGAGTTTATGAGACATACTATTTTACTTGGCTGCAGACTGGACCGAAACGGACCGATTGACTCATTGAGGACCAAAACGGACCAATTGTGGACCAAAACGGACCAAATGGGGACCAAGACGGATCTAATAGGGCCAAAACCCATGTTTCAAAGTATGGACAAAGTCGCCAGTATATTGGTGACTTTTGAGGGGTGAAATAAGTTGAAAAACATTTAAATCACTCATAAATAGTCTCAAAGAGATGCACATGCTGCATGCAGCAGGCAATAAGCTTGAGGATATTTTCAAGTGTAAAATCTTCACTAGAAAGTCAAATTTCTTCTTCAAAGTATTTTAAATGTGGCGACCTGAGTCCATTTTCTCATCAAACTGACGACTTCCTGCCACAATTTGAAACATGGGCAGAAACGGAGCTAAGTAGTTCATAAAAACACTTAAATAGTTAGTACTATACATTGGAGAAAAATAATAATATTTAGAATGAGTTATTTAACTGATAATAATTAATAGCTACTTACTTATGTTGAAAACAAAATAATACTATAATAGCTACTTTGAATGCTAAAATCCTATAAGCCGGAAATTATTCTTCAAAAATATTTCAAAGAGCCCCTCCACTCAAAATTTTTCTTTCGGTCCGATTAGATCCGGCTTGGTCCCCATTCGGTCCGTTTTGGACCCCAATCTGTCCAGTCTGCAGAATGTGTCTCTTCTCCCGCAGAGACTTGAATTTGAGAGAAAACTACTCTCTTGACTCTCAGCAGCAGATTCAGAATCTCCCGCAGCTAAATTAATGGTAACATAGGAATTAATTCAAAATCTCCCGCAGCTAAATTAATGGTAACATAGGAATTAATTCAAGATCTCCCGCAGAGATCTCCAATTTCTAAAATTCAATCAAAACTCCCGCAGAGCCGAGTAATAAAGCATGTCCAAACTCGCCATTTTAATGGCGAGTTTGTGACAGTTATTTTGAGCCCTTCAATTGCAAATGGCGAGTTTTTTCTATTTTTCTCCTATGCTACAATGTTAATTTGGAGAGAATTTATGATAATTTGATCATTTTGGAGAGAATTTGTTGAATTTTGGAGAGAGCTGGAGAGACAAATGGTGAGTTTATGAGACATACAATTTCACTTGGCCGCAGAGAGTCTTGGAAAAATGTTCCATATTCTGCAGACTGGCAATCTGTCCGTTATGGTCCCCGATCGGTCCGTTTCCGTCCGATTCGGTGATTCTATACACCGGTAATTTCTCTCCAGAGATTTTCAAATTTCTCTCCAAAATGGCCAAAAATCTCAAAATACTCTCCAATAAATATATGTAAACATAGGAATTAATTAGAAAATAGTCGCCGAATAATTTTGGAGACTAATTTCGAGGCCACAATAATCACCAGATAAACTTCACAACCTCCTACATCTTTTGCAGACTGGAAGTCTAGGCAGCTAGCCTGAGCTGCTTAGAGCCTTAGGACTTAGGTTACCAACTTACCTAACACTTAATAGATTAATTATAAAGGCCAAATGCCTGCAGATTATACAGTTTGCATCAATTTATTACTGTACCTATTTTAAGGTTTGCTAAACTCCAACAAACAAACAAAGTAATTAATTCATCAGAAAAGACCACTTCATACAATTTTACAAAGTGGTTTGAGTCTAGTCTAGAAGTAGAGATCAAAGATCATCTGTGGACCACTTAAAAGTCAAGTCTTATGGTTAACATCCTAATTACCTAACTAGTAATGATTAAAATAAAATGATTTAGGATGCTTAAGATAAACTAGTCTCAACAGACAGTGGTCCCTGGATAAAAAAAAGTATAAATTATAGCTACCTAAGTAAATGAAAAATCAGATAAAGGAAATTGCAGAATAATTCCTAAAATTCGGAATAGTGGCATAAATTAGAAAGGGCAGTAAACCTTAGACAAACTTTCTCTTCCTTGTTGATCCATAACGCCATCCTCTAAAACTGCACGTATTTAAAAAAAAACTAGTTATACATTATGAATTATAACAGTTTAGGGCTTCTTCATCACAGAAAACAATTGGGGGAAATAGAGGAGGTGAAACGAAACTTAGTTACCCATATAAATAAATGAAATACCATTATAATGAAAAATATAAAGCCAAATTTGAAATAGATTAGTTTCATAATCAGTAACTTTAGTTCTAATGAAAAGACAGCGTAAAAAATTTACAGTGGAGAAATATAAACTAAAAATTCAAAGGATTCACTGTTCAGATACAGAACCCAAAATATGGTTCGCGCGCCCAGCCTTGATTTATATAATAATGGTACATTGAACAAACACTAATTTTTATTAACTGTATAAAATTTTGTATGCTCTTAAGTTAATGGATGGTTCTGTATTTTTGGACTAGGGGAAATGAAAATATATTCCATATATAATAAGTTCGGTTATGTTGTTTCTGAGATACCATGTACTATAATTAGTGATAAATTTCTTCAGTTATAAATACTATTATCCGAATATCGAATGCTTATAATACCGCATCTGAAAAATAATGTTTATTGTAGTTACCAAGAAAAAATCACCACAAAAAATTGTCTTCATTTTCCATATCTACTAACGATGACATAGAGACATGTTTCGCACTGATTATAGCATTAAAAAAGCGGAACCTGCCTGTATAACAAAATGGCCTGTCTAGAGGTAGCCTCGGGAAAATGAGATGGGGGGGGAGATCGGCAATGATAATTTTAACCCCTAGTCTGATAATCAGACCCCCTACCCCCACCTCTGAATTACTACTCGCTAGCTAATTTCTACAGGTAGAAAATAAGTTGAACCTTGGGGATAAAAATAAACGAACTAATGGTCATATTTTATGGGCAAATCTTCACAATATATGCAAGTTCAAATAACAAATTAAAAAACTATTCCAATCTACAGTATCACTAAAAGCCTAAAGTTATAAAGCTCAGAAATGAAAATTATTTTTGAATAAATTTCACCATCAAAGAATATCTGTATTACTATACTAAAAATAGTGTATGTATTTACAAATAGCAAGCACAACAGAATTATTTTTTTAAAATAAACTATTTACAAGAGATAATAGAGAAGAAACACTAAATACGAGCTAGTAAGATCCTCGCCAGCTGATTCACCAAATAAAAAGCGTATTTACAAGTAGAAAGAAATAAAAAGGAAGTAACTGTAGGTAGCTGTAGTAAAAATGTTCACCGATAAAAAAATTCAATCTATGAATATACATTTTTACAGTTGGAAAATTGAAGTAGTTATAATAGCTACTTCATGAAAGTCTATATAGAAAAATATATAATCTAGAGAATACAAAATTCTATCGTATTATACTCAAATTACCAAAATTGTTTTGAAGTAATACACGTAAATGAAATTGCTTTGCATAAAAATTAACTGCAAACTATGTTGTGGAGATTGATGTTGACAGCCAACATTTAAAATGTCCTAGACTTTCTTTGCCTGTTTGGTAGCAGTGCCGATGTGACAGGAGTTAACCTTAGCAGCAAATCTAAGAGAGTTGAGTGTCTCGTTAGCACACATCTCGAGAGGGGAGACATTCACCAGCATTAGCGTCTTGGAGTTACCACCCAAACAAGGCTGTAGGAGATGCGTCAGTTTGCTGTTCCGGTAAGGGATGTGTGGTTGCTGAGGGGAAGCATAGTCATTAGTCCTCCCATTTAAACATTAAAAGATATGAATGGTGAAGCTAGGATGATTCAAGTTATTGCTTCATTCACTAGCTATAATTAGTAGAGTAATTTATCTCAATGAAATAGTTATTCATTATTGTGAGATGGAAAAAATATAAAATACATTTTCCTTGTAAGTTGGCGTGTAGGTTACATCACAAAATAAATGGGTTAGTCACGAATTATCGGTTAGTTCCACATCTTCGGTCATAGCTATAATAAAAAAAGCTATAAAATAATAATTATTAATATTTCATTTTAATTTGTATCCCTGATTCATAATGATATCATGGATACCAATTTACATGAAAATAAAATGATATATTATATTGCTTGGAGCAAATAAAGATAACAGACCAGAAATGAAGCTAGTAAAGATAACGGACCCTGGTCCATTATCTTCACTAACTCCTATTGTTTTTTTATGACTGAAGATATGGAACTGACCAATAATTCGTAAACTACCCTATCATTTCAGTGGTAAGATATCAGGTAAATAAATGTATATGAAAGTCTCACCTTCTGTCCGAGTGCCATAATGACATTGCCCAAATTACTGAGAGATTTGTTAATGTTCTGAGTCTCTGTGAGTCGTGCACCGGTAGAGCCTGACTCCTTGAGTCTCTCTGATCCTGCCAAGTCAACCAGATTCAGACTACCTGAAACAAGAAATAGAAAAGATACAATTTAGTCTTTCGGTTGCAGTCCATTCAATTAGATTGAACGAGATTTTTCAGTTGATTCAATTTTTTTCATAAGTTGGTACAATAAAAGTCATGTACACAGTCATTGTTGGAAAAGAAAGAATAGATCGAGTCATATTTGTTCACTATATCAATGAAATTTAACCACATGAAACATGAGGTTAAATTATCTATGGTGATATAATATTAAGAGATCTTTTAGTTAAGTTCACAAAGTATAATAAGTTATAACTCAATTGATTAGTATACTTCTAACAGCTGAAAATGGTGACAGTACCTTGTACAATCTCCCCAGTCTTCTCATTGTGTCCATTGAGTACCATCCTGAAGACAGAGTGTGACCTACTGCTCTGCAGGTTCATGTTGGTCGCAGCCACGGCTCTGTTCTTGTGAGCTGTCGATAGGAGGTTGTAGATGTCTTCGGGGGAGGTAATTGTTATCACCTGAGAGAAGTAGGGTTTAGTAACTAGGGTGAGCTACGAATTATCGGTCTGTTTTATATCTTCTGTCATATAGGCACAAACAACATAATTATTAATTGGTATCCATGATACCTACAGGTATCATGGATACCAACTAAAATAAATAACAATTATATCGCTTTTTCTTATATTCTTGCCTGGTATGCAGAAATATTAGATAGAACTGTGCAGGTATCGTGGATAATTACTAATTAATAATAATTATATTGTTTTTTCTGCTATGACATTAACTAAAGCAGATGCCTTTTCACATTAATTTTCTTATGACATTTATTGAAGTATATGCCTTTTCACCTTTAGGTTGGTCACGTGAGTGTGCGGTGCCTTAGCGTCTGACATTTTAATGTCGTAGGTGAGAGTCTTGGCTTCAGACTGTGACACCAGCAGGTCTCTGATGCTCTCGTTATAGATCTCGAGGAAAGTCGCCTCTAGAGTATAGTCCCAACCCTGCAATTAGACACACCATTAGTGAAAATATAGAAGGTAGGATATGAATTATCAGCATGATAATAATTATATAATTTTAATTTGTATCCATGATACCTGCAAGTATCTTGGATACCAATAATAAACAAATAATTATCATATTGTTTTATATTTCATTATATTGTCGCTCTTTTTTGACAATAGGAATATAGTAAAAAAAATCATATAATAATTTTTTAATTATATTGTCACCTGCAAATATTATGGATGCCAATAAAAAATATATAATTATTATATCGTTTTTTGACTATTTTCTTAAATGACTTACGATGTGAAACTGAAAATTAATTCACAGCTTACCCTTTAGTTATTAACCAACTGAAAAGAAGAACTGAAAGAAAACCTTCACTCACACTTTCTTTGAGAGTAGTCATTTGTTGGTAGATAAAGTCAACAGTCCTTGGTATGATGCCTGCATTCTCCTCACTGTCAGGCACCCCCTCCATTGTGAAGGTCTTACCAGAGCCTGTCTGTCCGTACGCAAACACACACACGTTGTAACCATCTAGAGCTGACTGCACCAATTGAGACACTTCTTCAAAAACCTGCACACACGAAAGAAAAGAAAAAATTATTGAAAAGCTACAAAAATGACTAAACTATTTTGTTTATATTGACAGATTTTATGTAAAGGGTAAATTACGAATTATCGGTCAGTTTCACATCTTCGGTCATATAAGAAAAAACGATATTACAATAATTGCCAAATTATTTTAGTTGGTATCCATGATACCTGCAGGTATCATGGATACCAACTAAAATAAAATTGTAATACCGTTTTTCTTATATGACCGAAGATATGAAACTGACCAATGATTCGTAATTTACCCTAACAGTTTGACACATTGATAGGCTTACAAAATGGATAATATAACAGTATACTTCCCATCTTCAAATTAATAGCTAGAAAATGCTGAAAGGAGGATATATTTTAATTGTTATTATTACAACTAACGTCCTTTAGACCACAATTGTCTGTTTTTGAAGAAAATATTTCTAAGAGCAGCGGACAATATAAATATATAATGAAATGATCTTCCAAAGTTCCATTCATAACTAAAATCAATTAAATCGGTGTACGGTACTGATGAAGTTGCAGGTGGAATATCCCGTACAACAACAATAATACCCTGGGCATAGAGCTGTCCAAAGTAGGTAAAGTGTGTGTGTTGTAACTCACATCTTGCTGTGTATTTTTGGGGCCAAATACTCTGTCGTAGTTGAACTCTAGCGCCCCATTGCCTCTTCCTTTCAAACCAGACATAGAACTCACATCGCAATCTGAGGAGGGAAAACAAATTAGAAACAAAAACCAAACAATATACTTTGAATTACAAGTAGAGATATTGAAATTAATGGTCAAGTACATCTGAGTAAAATGAATATAGAAATATACTCTTATCATTGATAATGTGGGTAATTACTTACTGACTACTGCATTGTTAGATAATATTGGTAATTACTTACCAACTACTGCATTGTTAGATAATATTGGTAATTACTTACCGACTACTGCATTGTTAGATAATATTGGTAATTACTTACCGACTACTGCATTGTTAGATAATATTGGTAATTACTTACCGACTACTGCATTGTTAGATAATATTGGTAATTACTTACCGACTACTGCATTGTTAGATAATATTGGTAATTACTTACCGACTACTGCATTGTTAGATAATATTGGTAATTACTTACCGACTACTGCATTGTTAGATAATATTGGTAATTACTTACCGACTACTGCATTGTTAGATAATATTGGTAATTACTTACTGGCTACTGCATTGTACTTACTGGCTACTGCATTGCACTTACTGGCTGCATCTTTGAGCATTTCCAAGGAGTTCTCAGTGAGGACATTAAGGTGGTAGATTTCATCTGTGCCATTCTTTGTGACCTCTTCATTGAGCAGCGGTCTGATGCGACAGAAAACTCGGATGTTACCCTGGGGGAAAAAGGGACAAAACGTTACCCTGGGGGGAAAAGGAACAAAATGTTACCCTGGGGGAAAACGGAACAAAATGTTACCCTGGTGGAGAAAGGGACAAAATGTTACCCTGGGAGAAAACGGAACGAAATGTTACCCTGGTGAGAAAGGGACAAAATGTTACCCTGGGAGAAAACGGGACAAAATGTTACCCTGGTGGAGAAAACGGGACAAAATGTTACCCTGGTGGAGAAAACGGGACAAAATGTTACCCTGGGGGAAAACGGGACAAAATGTTACCCTGGGGGAAAACGGGACAAAATGTTACCCTGGGGGAAAACGGGACAAAATGTTACCCTGGGGGAAAACGGGACAAAATGTTACCCTGGGGGAAAACGGGACAAAATGTTACCCTGGGGGAAAACGGGACAAAATGTTACCCTGGGGGAAAACGGGACAAAATGTTACCCTGGGGGAAAACGGGATAAATGTTACCCTGGGGGAAAACGGAACAAAATGTTACCTTGGGGGAAAACGGAACAAAATGCTACCCTGGGGGAAAACGGGACAAAATGTTACCTTGGGGGAAAAAGGGACAAAATGTTACCTTGGGGGAAAAAGGGACAAAATGTTACCTTGGGGGAAAAAGGGACAAAATGTTACCCTGGGGGAAAACAGGACAAAATGTTACCCTGGAGGAAAACAGGACAAAATGTTACCCTGGGGGAAAACAAGACAAAATGTTACCCTGGGGGAAAACGGAACAAAATGTTACCTTGGGGGAAAACGGGACAAAATGTTACCCTGGGGGAAAACGGGACAAAATGTTACCCTGGGGAAAAAGGGACAAAATGTTTCCCTGGGGAAAAAGGGACAAAATGTTTCCCTGGGGAAAAAGGGACAAAATGTTTCCCTGGGGAAAAAGGGACAAAATGTTACAATGGGGAAAAAGGGACAAAATGTTACAATGGGGGAAAAAGGGACAAGAAACACATTTACGGGGCACCAATTTACTGACAATAAAGAGCCAATCAATCTTCTTTCGCAGCAGATTTTATTTATAACAATTTATGATTATTTTACAGGAAGTTGCTTATACCAAACAAAGACAGATTAAATAATAATTCAGTAAGAAATATGAATTTAAAACTAAACTAATTATGTCACTTCTAATAGTGATTCATTATCAAAATAATTAATGAATGAATGTGAAATGATATGGTTAGCTACTATTTTTCTGTGCTCTTCATGAAATTATAATTTAAATAAATTATAATATCAGTAGCTATGTGCCAAAAGTTAAAGAGTAGTCAAAGGTTTATAAAAAAAATGTTAACAACAATGAAGAGAATGTTATTAATCATTAGTTTATTGCAATAATATTCAGAATAGGGTAAGTTACAAGTTATCAGAAGGATCCAAATATAACCGATAACTCTTGAACTCACCTAGCCTCCATAATCACCATTTTCAAACTCACCTTCAACTCTAGTACTTTATTGTGTAGTTTTTTGCGTGCATCCTCACCAAGCCTGACTTTCTCCTTAAGTTGCTCTATGGTAGCACAGGCAACAGTCAGCTGACTCTGCAGGTCTGAGACCTGAGAGCCAAGGGACTCGCTCTTTATTTTCTCTGAGTCACGCTGAGCCTCCAAAACACTGATGCTGTTAGTCACCTCTAAGAAACTCTTCTGCAAAGAATATAGAAAAGTCACACCAGAGAAAAGAACTTGGTTCTCAATTGTGGCAGAGTTTTTTTTTTACTTATACAGGGATTTGAATTCTGTATATATTTTGCATACTATTTTCACTCTATAAATATCATCATTATCAGTTGTCATTGAAGAAGTATAGATTAACTATAGTATTTTCAGCTGACTGGTAACACTCTGTCTACCTATTGGTACTGTGGCATCTTAAACTTTAGTATTCAATTACATAATTTAATACGGAAATTATTACATTAAATTGGGATTAGTCAGGCACGTAATTTGGATACAAGGTTGTATAAATATAGTCATTCTGTCTGTTATTATTAGAAAATCTTTACAAGCTTTTTCTCCGTGTTTAAATGAAACCAGAAACATCACAGGTACCTCTATGTATGTTACTGATGGACAAAATGGTACAAATATGTACCACTGTCAATATTTTAAACCCAAATTAATGCGTGACAACGTGACATACAATTATACAACAGTTTTATCACACAGACGAGATCAATAGGTAGACACAGAGATACTCAGCTCCTCTCGCATGATACATAAGCAATAACACAAACTTGTAATTATGGAAACGCTTGTTAATCATCACTGTGTTTTGAGCAAACCAACATGTCAAGATATATGAAATATGAATTCACAAAATGATAATAATACCGAGTTTCAGTAACTAACACAGTAACTACAGATAATATAGCCATTCTTTTTTATAATTTGAGGCGAGTATACATACCTTGAGTTTGCCAATCTCCTCTACTTTCATATCCAGCTCTGTCTGTAGCTCTTTAATCTGTCTCTTCATTCTGTCTAATTGACTGTCCTTATCTTCTACTGCTTCTTTCAGTCGTCTGATGTCACTCTCAGAACTCTCTTTCAATGCACTGAAAAATAAAACATGATAACTTGAACATTTTATAAGATAATTGGATATAATTTTTTTTGAATTAGATTTATAGAATGTAGATCAGAAAGTACATCAAAAGACCTTAAATGGGCAGTACAGTTATTTTTGTGTTTTAACAATTTCAATGTCAAACGTTTGCTTAGTAAGAATAAAGTATATCGTGTGACATTGCAATGTTATTTAATTTTGACTTTACTATCCCTTTAAAGTCTAGCATTCCATTATCCTAATTGGAATAATAATGGAATTAATTCACAATTCTCACCATTCTATAACCTGACTCTCTTTATTTCACTACCAAACACTTATCAGTTATGAACCAATATAATCTGTTCCTCTTCTGTAAAGATTATATCCTTTTAGTTTTTAATGGAAAAATAATGTATTTTAAACAAAATAAGAAAAAAAAAATAGTCTTCATATGGAAAGTAGTACAGTAGCTAGTTAATATAGAAGTGATCTCTAACTACAGGATAGGATAAGTTCCAAGTTATTGGATAGTTCCACGTTCTCCATCATATATAAAAAACTATAGAATGAACATTTTAACTAGTGGTTTTAAATGGTGTCCGCGATAGCTAACTGCAGGTTTATATTATATCACTAGTGTACTTGCCGATAATAAAGTGTTCTCATTAGTATCAATATTTGTATGATTAAATTATCCACACTAGTTTAGAATAAGTTACTCACTCGTATTTCCTATAGGCCTCTTCCAGTTCCTTCAGTTTGGCAATCTTAGTAGACTCTGACTCAGTGAGATGAGAGTTCAAATTCTGTTTTTCGTGAGAGAGCTCATCCAATCTCTTCTCAATCAACTCTATCTTCTCAGAGAAGACTCCTCTCTCATTCTTCATCTCCTCCATCTCTCTCTCCTTGTCCTGTAACTGTCCCTTCAGGTCCCAGGGTTTGCGCTTCACTTTTCCTGTGGCTAAATAAATTAAAATAAGACTGATGATAAAAGATCAGGGCCTACATAGTAAGTAATATTGTATAGCTAAAGGGCCGTACACACGTACAGTTTTTCAAATCTTTCCACCAGACTTTTTATTTTAGTTGGTATCCTTGATACCTGCAGGTATCAAGGATACCAACTAAAATAAATTATAATATAGTTTTTTCTTATATTCTCGTGGAAAAAGTAGGAGGAGCTTAGCAAAAAGTCTGGTGGGAAGGCTTTAAAAACCATACGTGTGTACGGCCTTTAAGACTGTGTGCAGAACACTTGGCTACGAACTCCCAGAGAAAGCAGAGGAAGAGGTAAATATTTTAATCGAAATTATTCAAGTAACAATATTTATTGAGTCTATTTCTAAGAAAAGATTTCAAAATTCTGCTCAGACAATATAAATAGTCACTCCAGATAAAGATTTGCAATTAATTACCTTGAGAAACTTACCATTCAAACTTTGAGTACTGCCAATATTCTTGCTAGTAGACGTTGTTCTTCTTATTGAACTACCGGCAGACACAGAATTAGAGCGCGCGTTGTTGATTCTGTTGGTGATGTTTGTACCTGCCCTGCGTGTACTAGCAGCATCTAAAATGGAGATAAATTCAATAAAGAAAGTTATGCCTTCTGTTAAAAGTATTGAATGAAAAAATTACATGATTTATATATTTGGAATAACAGCACCACAATTTACTTGATATCATTTATCTGAGGAAGATAGCTATAGCAAGTGGCTATATTTTGCTTGTGTGTTTTGCTATTTTATCTTACTAAAGATTATGTTTAAATCATGGAAGTTATGATTGATTAACTAGAATAACAAAAAAATGAATCAATTAGTAGCTAAAGGGTTAAATGTGTGCTGAGGTACCAAGGGCCAAGAGGAAATTAAATAAAAGGGACTGGAAGAATCTGTCAGAAAGAAGAGTGGGTCCATGACCAAAGTAACTTACCACTGTCACTGACAATGCTCATGGATGGTGGCATTGGATGCAGAAAAGCTACTTTGTGGGAGCAGTCACCTACCAAGGAATGTAACAAAAAGGGACACAAGCAACGGTGGCTGCACTCACGGATGGAAGAGGAAAGTGAAGAGGTGATATCTAGTAAATGAAGCTTACGGGCCTACCTAACACAAAAATCTAAGTCAGACCTCGTAGTTGAAGAGCATAACCCTCGCGCTAAAATGACAAACATGGTAAATAAGAAAAAAAGACCAGCAATAATATAATTAACAACAGTTCATGGAATAAGGAACATCACTCTCCTTCTAATCACCACAGACAGCTTCAGGATAAAACCCCTGGGAGCAATAATGAGATGAACACAAGATATGCTGCAAATTGATGCGTCTCAGGTGCCATACACTAATTCCTTTATATAAGTTACCTAATTGACCAACTGATATTAATTACTCATATTTAAAAAAACTATAAGTTTAGCTAGTATATAACAGATCTGAATATCAAAATTACAAAGAAAACGGTTCTAGGAATTCTCATTGCAGGATACTTTCTTTTAAAATTACATGATTTTAGTTATGCAACATATTTGAAGAATATATTTGTTGATTTTGTTCACAATCTAACACACCGAGGTAGGCTAATAACTCACCAAGCAGCCTGCAGATTGTAGTAAACTAACTTAACCTTGTATTGTATACATTACAAGATTATAGTGATAACATAGATATCACCATTATTGTATATTACAATTATTATTTGATTTGCCTGGGGTTTCTTAGTTTGCTGCTTAAAAAATGCAAGCAGTGAACTTTGCTGCAGCGAATTTTCAGGGCAAGAAGTAAACATCATTGAAACAATTTTTCAGAAAAAATAACCTAACAAAAGAAGAACGAGAAATAATGACACTCACCTGCAACACTGAGTGTAGATCCAGAAATGTTACGTGACAAAGTAGAGCCAGTGGCAGCTCTTGCCTTATTTCTGATGTTAGCACTCACTGCTAAACTTGCCATAGAGACTGATCTGGAGGAAGAATAGTAAATTAAAGAGAATATTATCTAACTACATATAATGAAAGTTAGAACATAGGTTAAAGACCCAGATGAACATTTTCCAAATTCATTCTATAACATTAGCTACTAGACATATATGATTTGGACACATTCAAGAAATAGTACATTACTATAATATAATGAAAGTGCTTAGAATTTTTGGATGATAGAAATGGTTCATATGCATCTGATAGAGCTATATGGCATTGGCATTGAATTGTCATGAACACAAATGCAAGAAATACATGATCAGAGCTTGATATCATCTTCTAGTTTTCTACACAAAAAAAAGTTAAATTTAAAAAAGTTTGATTGGCCTTTGAACTTTCATATACCATAGCTATCTGAAATTTTACAGTTTGCTATAATAATTAGCTATCCAAATGAATTGATTTTAATTTCTAAATTTCAATCTTTTACAAGTAAATTTAAGATGACCCATGAATGAAAGAATTGAGCAGTTTTATCCATTCAGCAAGTCAATGGCTACCAGAAAAATTAGATTGAAATAACTATTCACCTTCTCATATTTTTACGCACTCCTGGCACAGCAAGGCGAGGAGGAGGAGGGCCCATGTTTGAACCATTTTCTGGGGAAAAGAAAAAATACAATATAACTATTTGATAATTGAAGTGCTTTTATAGCAGTTTGAAAACAGAATATGTAGGTAGCTAATGCTATAATTGAATAATTAAATACAGGCTTTATCATACAGGGAAAAAGGTTAATTTATACATAAAACTTTATACAATTTTGGTAATATAATTTATGAGTAAAGTATGAATAATTAAAATTCTGATCTTTACAGGTTTCAAATAATTAGATGGTAAGTGAAATTCTGAGAGATTTAGGATTTCAGAGAGCAATTCAGTCAAAATAATTGAATCTGAGAGTGAGAGTAACCAATCCTCAATTGAAAGTCTGAGAGTCAGATACCAATTGAGCAGAGCACATTCTTCACAACTAAGATATTATTCAAGCTTCAAAATAGACCACCAACTTGCATTACAATTCAAGACTAATGATTAGTACTGCTGTGCCTTGTAATTACAAAATGAACACATACGGTGACCTACCTTTTACTTTCTTTGAAGGAGGCTCTTGACTTGATGAATCGCTGGCAAGTCTCTTGCTAACTGACATATTAGATGATGAGCAGGCAGCAGGCAGTCGGGAAGGAGGTTTCAACCTGCTTGCTGATGAAGGTGGGACGGGAAGTTTGCTCGACATTATCTCATTGATTGTGTTCATGCACAAAATAATTAGTAAACACTAAACAGTCACTTTAATGACAAAAAGAATAAAAATCTGCAAATAAATAAAAGCTAGCCATTTAGTTTGATTCTTTGTTTGCAACTATTTAGAGCCATTCAATTGAAAATGGAGAGAATTATCCAATTTTCTCTTCTGCTACAAAATTATTTTGGAAAAATTTATGATTATTTGATCATTATGGTGAAAAATTGAACCATACTATTTTACTTGGTGGAATTCTGTTCATTATATAATTTTACTAATTTTCATCTAATTTCGTTCTGTAGAAGTATACAAAGATTTAAAGTCAACAGAAGTTCTTTTCAGCCCAATGAAATCTTTATTTCAGATTATACTAAACACTGAATGAGAGTGATACCCAGTCAGCAAAGTGTCAAATCAGTCCCCAAAGATTTTATTTTGAGGACAATTCATCTCTAAAGACTAAAGATTTTCAATTCTGTTTCTAAAATTAACAAAATTCATGAAAATTCAAAATGTCTAAAATAATCACATGTAAACATAAGAATTAAAAATGAAGTAGTTTCCATTCTCTAAGATCTTACAAACCATGTATTTCCCCCAAAAACAATATCTCCAAAGATCTTCGGAAATGTACTTAGATGCACTTTGCGTACTGGCACTGGTGACTGGGGTGAAACCTCTGACCACAAGCATACCCAGTCGGCAGTCTGCAGAATATGGAACATTTTTCCAAGACTCTCTGCGGGAGTTTTTGATTGAATTTTAAAAATTGGAGATCTCTGCGGGAGATCATGAATTAATTCCTATGTTATCATTAATTTTGCTGCGGGAGATTTTGAATTAATTCCTGTTACCACTAATTTGGCATATTAGCTGCGGCGCCAGTTTGTATTTGGTGCACTGAACTCCTGACTTTTTCAAAAATCTTAGAAATAGCTGCCAACATTTTTCATCCATTTGTCTAGTCCTCCAACATTTTTCCAGTTTCCTCTCCAAAAATTAATAATAATATAGGAATTAATAGCTAAATATCATCAGACATTGCAGGAATTTTTTTATTAGAGAAATTGAATATCTGCTGGCATATCATTGGAATTTACAACCAAATACAATCTGGACTGCGGGAGATTCTGAATCTGCTGCTGAGGGTCAGAGAATAACCCACTTTCAAAATAAATTCTTTGCGGGAGAAGAGACGTATTCTGCAGACTGGATTATTTAACATACCTAATCCAAGGCAAAGCAAAATTGTATGGCTTATAAACTCTCCTTTTGTCTTCTCAGCCTTCAGGCTTTCAGCTCTGACAGATCTTGTATCATAAGGTAAAAATAGATAATTCTCCATTTCACCATGAAATGGAGAGAATTATCTATTTATTTTCACCATTTGCATTTGAAGGGCTCCAGTCTCCAGACTGCAGGAACTGGTAAACTGTTCTCTAAGAAATCTTCTGTTCTCAGTAAAATACATGTAACATTATAAAACATACGAGAATATTAAGGATTTTTTGCACAGAAAATGTTAAAAATGTCCCATATTATGCAGAGTGGGAGGGGCTCAAAGTAAGGTAACTGTCATAAACTCACCATTAAAATGGCAAGTAAGGACATGCTTTATTACCAGATAATTACCTGGGTCCTGGGACATAAATAATCATAAGAAGACATTTATGCATGAAATTTGAAATCTAACAAAAGATTAACATGAACACAGTAAAATATGTTAATGTTATCAGAATGCATTAAAAGAGGATTCAAAATATAGTAATATAAAATGTCTAGGTCCCAGATAGTGATGGGACGATACCAAGATTTTTATCGATTCTGATACGATTCCGATTCTATCCAAATGTACCGATTCCCGATATGATTCTCGATACGATTCCCGATACCTGTTATTTTTTTACTGGGCTAGATATTTAGCTTCCTAATTGTACCTTACCAAGTACCATATTAAATCTTCAATATATTAATAATTCCATAAGTTAATTTATACTTAGCAGTGTTTAAAAGTAAGCTGAAACTTATATGGTAAAGCCATTTAGGTTTTATTGAAACTTTTTTAACACATCAATTTTCATTTTATTGAGTAATCATTAAAGGTCCTCACCAGGCCCCAGAAAAAAATGACTTTATTAAATAATATTGTTGAACTAATGAAACCGCATAAAATTTAGTTCAGTATATATTTTTCTATTATTTTATATGCTTTTGAAGTTTTCAATATTTTCTTAGTGCAACAATTGTATGAAACACTAATCTGACGCTGAAGAAGGTGATTAAACACTCTTTATTTCAATTTCAAATTTGAATTTTATAAACAAAAAATGCATGTTCGGTCTTTTTAAGATTTAAATCGTTTCCTGAAGCATAAAAACGTTTCTATAATTAGTTTCTCCAATTTTGTACATTTACTGTATTATTTAATAGTGAATTGATGATATCTACACAGTTGGCATTCAAAACAAACTGTGTAGTTACATTCTTTTTCTTCTGAATGAAAATAAGCAAGTCGGAAGTAGAATTGGTTTTATAATGATTTGATTCTAAAAATCTTTAAAACCATATAAAATTAGCTATAAATATGCCTTCAAATTTCATGGGGTTTGCAGAAAATCATAAGAAACATTAGCCTCATTGATTTAAATGATAAAAAAATTGCTTGGAGGGGACCCCGGACCTTTAATGTAAATACTAATTAAATAATAAATAAAAACCTAAATTATGTTGATAGTTAGATTATTGGAAGTCTGGAATATAATTAATTTAATTGAAATTACAGTAAAAGATATTATTTAACTAGTTACTAACTTATCAGGGAGTATTGTGTTTGACATCATCTAGAAATACATACACTAAATTTTAAGTTTTACAGGACATATATACGTATTGCCATGTTACATATAATACACAAATAATCGTTTTAGGTATCGGAATCGCCCTAAAATTTTGGTACTCCGATTCCGATACCTTGAAAAACCCCGATTCTCCGATTATTCCGATACGATTCCGATTAATCGTCCCATCACTAGTCCCAGACTGTATAATCTGTATTTAATGGTAATTTATTCCAGACTTCTTGTCCTGTTTCAGAGGCTGGAAAATTGAAAGCCAATTTTTGAGCCAAAAATTCTCAAAAATTCTGAGCCAAGCTAATTTGGCTTATTTATTGAAGATTTCAACCCAAAAAGCCAGTCTGCAGAACATGGGACATTTTTAACATTTTCTGTGCAGCATACAATCCTTAATTTCCTCCTATATTTACATTAATTTTAATGTGAACAAAAGGCAAAAATAGAGGATTTCTTGGAGAACAGTTTACCAGTTCCTGCAGTCTGGCTCTGTTGGAGTTTAGCAAACCTTAAAATACAGTAATAAATTAATGGGAACTGTATAATCCGCATCATTTAGCCTCTAAAATTCATCTGTTAGCATAAGGTATTCCAGTCTGTATTTGAGTATTTCATGGTAAATTCCACAGACATGTCGGTCGTAGTTTCAGAGAATGTTCATCGAGTCGCCAATATATCTTTTTTTTTCAAAAATAAGTCAACAAAAACTAGTAATGCAGTCGCCAGTCGTTAAAATTTAATTCCAATTTTGAAAGTCGACAGTCCTCAAAACATATATTATTATACCTACCTAATTATCAAAAGTAAACATACCTTAACACTTTAGCCAGCCACTTTTTTTTGTTTTTCTGACTTTGAATAAAATATTTGATAATTTTTTTTAATTTATAAAAAAAAATGAAGAGGACACATATGGCCAGTTGGTCCCATGGGACTACTATATGAAAGGAGACACGAGTGTCCACCTGGTCTGGCTGGTCACTAAAGGGTTAAAAAATATAATTGAGAGCATATCAGCCAATCAGAGAGAGGCATACAACTGATACCAGCCAATCACAGAGAGGCATACTTTCATCCATAGTTATTCATTTTTTCCAATAATTAGGCAGAGAGCATCGAATCAAAATTACAAGTAGTGACAACATCATTCATAACAAAAGATTGCAATCTTTTACAGAAAACAGATATACATAATACATCGCGCCATATCAAAACAAAATGGCGCCTTTGTTTACATTTCAACAAAGATGTTTTCCGCCATTCATACATGATTCTTGAGTCACCAATTTCAATTTTAAATCTAATTAAAGTGCTCATTACTCATTAGTCATCTATATATGGGATAGATACTTATTTTCACAAATTTTAAATTTTTAAGTAGACAATTCACAATTAATCAGCGACTTGGTACATACTCTTAAACTAGGATGTCGGTGGAATTTTTCCCCCTTGAAAATAATATTCTAGCAAAGTCGGTGGATTTTTATCTATATATTCCCACGTTATCATTAATTTTTGGTGGAAAAATGGGTATGTTAGTGGATCAGCCAAATTACTGGAAATTTATGGTGGATTTTTTCAGTTTTTTTGAAAAGTCAGTGGAATTTTGTGCACCAAATACAGAGTCACGGACTGGAAGGTATTTTCCCAGAGTGGACCAAGAACAGAAGCCAACCATGTTTCAAAGTGTGGTAGGAAAGTCGCCAGTTTGGTGAGAAAATGGATCTAGGTCGCCACATTAAAGATACTTTGAAGAAGAAATAGGACTTCCTAGTGAAGATTTTACACTTGGAAACATCCTTATGCATCATGTCTGATGCAAGTGTAATAATTGAGACTATCTATGAGTGATTTACTTGTTATTTACAGGTTTCTAAACTTATTTCACTCCTCAAAAGTCGCCAGTATACTGGCGACTTTGTCCATACTTTGAAACATCATACATGAGAAGCCAAAATGCAAAATAGAGATTTCTTGGAGAATAGTTTACCAGTTCCTTCAGTCTGGCCAAAAAGGCCCAAAATTAATATGGGAACATAGGAATTAATTCAAAAATTTTAAGCCAATTAGGCATATCAGTCATATCTGAGTTTTTACTTTTTGAAATCTAAGCCAATTAATAATTAATTGGCTTTAACTGACATACTCTGTAACAATAGGTAGTAACATGGCTTGTTGTTGGTAGATCTTTTCCCTTTTCACCAGTCTGCAGAATATGGAACATTTTTCCAAGACTCTCTGCGGGAGTTTTTGATCGAATTTTTAGAAATTGGAGATCTCTGCGGGAGATCTTGAATTAATTCCTATGTTACCATTAATTTAGCTGCAGGAGATTTTGAATTAATTCCTATGTTACCATTAATTTAGCTGCAGGAGATTTTGAATTAATTCCTATGTTGCCATTAATTTAGCTGCAGGAGATTCTTAATCTGCTGCTGAGAGTCAGAGAGTAGCTCTCTCTCAAATTAAAGTCTCTGCGGGAGAAGAGACACATTCTGCAGAGTGCAGACTGGCCTTTTCAAAATAATATTCCAGCTGAGCAAAGCTCAAAGCTGGTGTATTTTTAGATATTTAGGGTAACGCAGGTAAATTGCGGCCCTTTAATTTATAATTGCAGCCCTCTCAAGAGAGTCTCTAAAACATTCTGAACTGAAATTACATTCAATAATACATTGAAATGTTGCCTAACTATCAAAAGAAGTGAAATGCATGCTACCTATAATTTATTAATCTATGTTTTTATTTTAACGAGTGTTTTGAAGCTATGATGTTTCTGTTGTTAGAGGCGGCAGTTACTAGTTAGTTAGTGAACCGCAATTTAGGTACCTGCTTGATCCTATTCGGTATTCCTATGTTAGACTAACTGACTAAGCAGTTACCATTCATTTTCAGTGGCTAAATTGGGAAAATGTTGGTGGATCAGCCAAATTATTACTTAACACATTCACTGTCAGTCCACATGACATTGGCATGGTTTCTATTTAATGATGGTTAGT
Source organism: Caprella mutica (assembly GCA_947561585.1). NCBI lineage: Eukaryota > Metazoa > Arthropoda > Malacostraca > Amphipoda > Caprellidae > Caprella > Caprella mutica. The sequence continues at coordinate 95,349 of CANNZV010000504.1, read as the reverse complement.
TAGCCGGCTCACAGCCTTACGGTTCACCGAGCCAGCCCGAGCATATACCTTACCTAAATGCGAAATAGTTTAACCATTTTACCTAAATTACTGCTACACATTTACACAGCACAATGGATATATAACATTCAGAATCAGTAACACTATTGTAGGCACGACTTTTCAAAGAAAGGGCTGACGCCCCCTCATGATCACATGATTCTCATCTAAAAATTTGCACGTTTGAAAATTGTTCAAAACAAAACTCTTTCTTCTGATTGGTTGATAGCACCCAGCTGACAAAAACAAATGACATGCCGATGGCGTAAGCTTACAAAATAATATTATAGGTAAGCTACTACGTACAAAGATATTATATGTACCATAGTAAATAGATAGACAAGTATACTAAGTACAATATTGGAACATCCGAAAATACTACATAGACGTGAGTCACGTGACCGAATGACGTCACATCATGGTGTTTCCGTTATTTTTAAATAAGAACTTTGCTGTTATCCAGTTAAATGTGCGTTTTCATGGAAATTAACTTAAATAAAATTGTGTTTTTATGACGTTTTACACTCTATTGACTAATAATATTCTACTTAATAGCCTTCAAATCCTTCAGTAGAGCAAAGGTGACTGAAGGATTTAAGACAATTTTGCATTTATCTGATTAAATAAGAATTTTTATGGAAAATTTCATTCGTCAAAATGTGCTTAAAATAACCTTTTACAATAGACAATAAGTTTTCTTACACTTTTCAACTATAAGTTTGCCAATAAGCCATCTTACACTTAAGTACCAAGCAGCCTATCTGGTAGGTACCTAGGTATTTCAAAAAATAGATTTTAACAAATTACAATTAAACTAGGTACCTTTGAAGTTTGAAGAGAAAAATGTAGGTGCCTAGTTAAAATTTGTGGACATATCCTAGCTAGCTATAAAGAGTGAAATAATTTTCTTTGTTTTTTATACTACCTATAATACTAATATATTAGGTAGGCCTACCAGGTACCTATGTAAATTTTTTCTAGATAACATTTTTGATAAAAATTCTTGAGATATAGATAAGTCCAGACTTTAGACTTATACTACTTGCCTACTTCATTACAATGCCAAAAATATATAATAATTCTTGTGCTGTATTTGGAAATTGGATGCAAAGAAATTGATGAAGAGAATGTTGAGTACCTATTGTTCATTTCCAAAAAATAAAAAGCTTTCAAGAATTTAGACTGTAAAGTGTAATAGAAAAGATAAAATTAATACACAATATGCTAAGATATGTAGTAGACACTTCAGTAATTTATTTGCAACTGAAAAGAATGTTGAAGTTTGAATTGCTTAATATTAAGCCTCCAAAAACTTCAGGAAAATCACTGATGATGCAGTTCCTGATCAAAATTTGAAGCTTTTTCTTAGTGATGCTGCTCCCACTGGCCAGTGGCCACTGTGAAGTTGTGAACCCATACTCTAAGTCCTTTGCTTCAGAGTCTAGTCAAGGTTCAATATCCTCAGGTTAGTTTGTTAATTAAACATATTTTGATACATATGTAAAAGCTGAGCGGCTCAACACAGTACGGCGCATCACTGTACGTTCTATCAAATAGGTAATTTGAATGAAGATTTATGATATAGCTATGGAGTGGATTTGATGATTATTGTATCAAATTAATGACTGACTGCACCTGAATTCAATGTTAATAATATCCAGTTTAATTATTTGAGATGTTTAATTTGGAATAGAAAATCAAAATTATCATAGAAAACTGTAATAGTTTTTTATGAGGTAAAAATTATAAACTTTTGGTCTGAGGTGTAAGTAAAAACTTATGAGTTGGAAGTATCGGGGGGCGTCACGGGCATGCCGGCCCCAAACTCCCCTACTAGATCATCAAACAATCATGAACTGTGCAGTACAACAAACTAGATAACAGCCATTTATGTTGAGACCATTTGATAGAATGTACTGTGGCGATCCATACATTAGTACGCCGCTCAGCTTTTAGATAATGTTGGATATTTCCAAAAACTCTTTTTGAATGATGTTTAACATAACCAAATGGCAAATATCACTGTATCAATAAATTAACTGTTTGAAATATTTTTTGAGTACTATCTAGGCTATATGTGTTTATAAAAGCTGGTCTCTCAAAGATAAATATTTTAGTTCAATGTCCTATATTATCTACAATAAATAATTATCATCATTTATCACTTTACGTGAAGTTTTTTCAACAAACTGTTAGGAGAAATAGTAATGTTCTCTGTTTTGTATTTTTCACACTTTCTCACCATTCACAGGGTCTCGTCATTCAAGAGAAGGAAGAGCTGTACGGCATAACATTAGGTATGAAAAACAATACAATTGTATGTAAGTAGATATCACAATTAAAAATGAAGCCATTCTTATATTTATAAATCATTATAGAAATATACCAAATTTCTTGAGTATTTATAGCTATGTAGATAATTTTTTTTCATTTGTCAATTTTATGATCATTTGGAAGCTAAGCTGTTATTGATTTATTCCACATACTTAACCATTTAATTTTTAGGTCCTAAAAAGATGAAAAGTCCCGGTGATACAATAGGTGAAGTTGATAGAAACATTCAATATTTGGAATCACAGGCACCACTCCCAGGCACATCGTTTGGACCCATTTATTGTGAGCCAATGCAAGATATTGGTAATGTCAATGGTAAGATTTTGAACAGAGTGTGTATTTTTGTGAAATATTGAGGTCTTCATTAAATAATTAGCTACTTGATACTTCTAATCTTATAAATAATTAGCTACATACCTTGGTTATATCAACATAGGTGAATTTGGTATTTGAACTAGCATGAAGAACTATGGAGGATGCAAAATGAACACAATGAATAATTAATATGAAGCAAGTTTGGTGATTGCAGAAGATATCTTCCGAAAACATCACAACTTAGAGCTGATCGAAGAATATAATGCTGTTGCGAATCTTTATCGTGAATGTGCTATGAAGATTTCAAATATTCCTCGAGAAGTTTTAGAATATTATATCCGATGCAGAATATATTTTCGCATTCAAATCTTAAATAGTAATGCTAAAGAGGAAAACCGGAAGAAAAAATGTAATATGAAAAAAATTTGAAAATAAATCATTCAGTTTCAAAATTGTGACATTATTTCTACCACCCATTCAATCATGAGTAGCTATTAACTATAATAAAAAGTTAGAAAACAGCTAAATCATTAATTAATAAATATATATTCGTTGAACTTATGTTTGGTGACTGAATAATATAGCTAGTTAATGTTGTAAAGCATGGGGTTGAGTGAACACAATTTTTCTTTTACAGTATGGCCACAAAAATGTTTCCGCTTTTTCAAATACTTATAAATCGTTACCCAATAGACGAAAAAACTGTATCCTGATCTCATTTTCTCCGCCTCTTATTATACTATTAACAAGTAAAAACAATTTTGAGCTGATGGACATAGTTTAAGAAAAGGTGAGCAAAGAGTGAGGACGACTTTTTTGTCATTGCGCGAAGGTTATTCTTCTTGATTTTACTTACTAAAAGGCAGAGAATAAAATGAAAAGAAAATTATAATGGTAGACATTATAATACAGGGTGCTTACACTTCTTCCTTGTAAACTATTTGGAAATAGAACAACTTCAGTAACATTTGAATTTCATTGAAGTTTTCACTATGAATATTCATTCTTCGTTTGTTAATTGCAAGATTACAGCATGCTTCACACTTGCATTTTGAACAGTGCGGAGAAAATGCTTCACGCATGAGTTTTTTTTCGCTGAAGTAAAAATTTTATGTGTTTTTTCTATCAGCGATAAAAAAACGCAAGTGTAAACACATGTAAAGAAGAGCTTTTTTCCACGGTGTTAAAAATGCAAGTGTGAAGCGGGCCTTAACCATGCAGTGAACAAGCGAAGAATGAATATTCAGAGTGAAAAGGTATAATTATCACTGAAATTTGTGGTTATTTTTCATGTACATATTTGATTAGGACATTATAAGGTATTTTAAACTGAAAGAATTTATGTAAATAAATATTAAAAAATGTATCCACAGCCATTGAATATAAGTACTACAAATAATTCATCAATTAATCTACGTATCTATGGTATCAATACATTATGCATGTCATCATAGAACGATAACATGCATAATCAAGTCAGTGGATATATTTTTTGTGGACACACAATATATATTTAAAGTAGACTAGTAGTATTATTTTAATTAAGTATAGATTTTCCCTCTTCAGTGGTTGTAAAATAGTTAATGAATTATTTGATGTTTTTCAGCATCTTTGAATTAACACTCTTTAGGATAGTTATAAACAATATATTTTAACTATAATTTATTTGCATTGTAGCATACTTTTATTTGACAAACAAATCCACAGGGATGAGAAAATGTAATTATAGGGAACATTCAATTCTATATATTCACTGATGATGTGTTTTTGAGATTCACTGAATCTCAAAATAAAATTATCACGATTATTCCACTACTTCCCTAGTGTTTTTATTTATGAGAGTAAGATATACCACAAGTGATTCTTGAGAGTAAGATATACAACAAGTGATTCTATTAGGAATATAAAATTATTAATATAAATAAATAGTTATTCAATAAGAAAATTAAGCTTCTTTCTATACAATTGAAGTATATTTCGTCAACGCCTAGAGTATTATTTCCTTCACCACCATTCTAAATGGTGCAATACTCTGTGCTCCAGTTTCCAATAGCATGTAAAGTCTAGTCCCAAGAGTATGCTGCAGCTGAAAAATATTAAAAACTAAATTAATAAGATCATATGAAATTATTCAAGATTGAGATTTTGATTGGATACTATCAAATGCAAAAATCAATCCAAATTTAAAAACTAAAAATGCACTTGACACAAAAATATTATCATAAAGTAATACATATTATATCCAAATATTGTAGAAAGTAAATTAATAAATAAAACCGTATTAGGAATTAAAAAAATTATAACTTTCTGATCCATTGAAAATCTGTGTCATCAACTATTCTACTATTAACAGACATTTTTTTAATTACCTTGAAAAATGGATATACCCTAGACCCATGCGAATATTGATCACCTTGTAGCTATGAGATTGTAATCAGGATTATTTTATTGTGATAAAACAGTGGAAATTCTGTACCACCAAATATTTTAAGTTCTGAGTTTTTAAAAATGAAAATCAATCTGAAAACATGATTAGAAAAATTAATGAACCTTAACATACAAACTAATTTAGAAATCAACAAATTAACAATTGATATATAATTTTAAGAACAAATCATCGCCAATGATTGAGGTCATTGCTGGAAATTTGAAAAAACTACTAATATATTGTGATTGTCAATATGGAAATTTGTAGCTAATCAAAACTTAAAAAGACCTCTCCAAGGAAAAAATTGAGTTTATTAAATAATTTTTCCTATTCTATACCATTATACAAATATTTAGTAGTGGATTGATCATTGAATATACCTAACTTGCTGACATTCAGACTGGTTCTCTGACTCTCAGTACTGAGTCAATAGCAGAATCACTGAATCAGATTCAGAATCTCCTGCAGCTGAATTAATGGTTACACAGGAATTAACTCTAAATCTACCGTAGCTAAATTAATGGTAACATGGGAATTAATTCAAGATTTTCCGCCGTCTGCAGAGATCTACAATTTCTAAAATTGGGCTCACATTTGTGGCAGAGTATTGGAAAAATGTTCCATATTCTGCAGTCTGGGTGTTAGAAAAAGACTGCAGAATATGGAACATTTATCCAAAACTCTGCAGAATATGGGACATTTTTAACATTTTCTGTGTGAACAATCCTTAATTTCCTCCTATATTTACTACAAGTATTTTACTGAGCAATAAATATGAGCCCAATTTTAGAAATTGTAGATCTCTGCAGACTGCAGGAAATCTTAGAATTAATTCCTATGTACCTAACCATCAATTTAGCTGCATGAGATTTTGAATCTGCTGCTTTGGCAGGACACAGGAGTCAGGGGACACATAATGCAGAGTGGGACATGAAGTTAAGGCTAGGAGGCTAGACTATTGGCTATCTATGAAGACTATGCTAGTACCTATCATCCTATGCAGCTATGCTCTACTCTGGATTCTGGAAAAAAAGTGGTCTTTTCTGATGGACTAATCATTAATCACTGACTCTGTTGGAGTTTAGCAAACATTAAAATACAGTAATAAATTAATGGGAACTGTATAATCAGCTGCATTTAGCCTCTAAAATTCATCTGTTAGCCTTAGTCTCCTAAGGTATTTTCCAGAGTCACGACACGAGTGGCCTATGCTCATACTGTGACAGTGTGACTTACTGTCATACATTGCATAGCTAATTGTAATTTGAGAAAGTCTAATGTACTCAGCCTGACAGCCCCCAATAATAATGTAGAATGTGTAGCCCATTAGCCATAGGTAAAGTAAAAACCGTAAAGTAGCCAGCCACTAAGCCTGGTTAGCGGTTACTGTTGGTAGGTTGCAATTGCATAGGCAAGTTTTCAACTTTTCAAGCGAATTATTCAATATATATATGAAGAAATATCCATAAAAACTCTATAGAATACATTCAATCCAGTATTATATTAAACATTACTATGGAAATTACTGCATTATACCATCCATAACCAGACACAGATAGAATATTTAAAGAAAATATTATATGGCACGCAAGTATTCCATGTACATTATAGTGTTAATGTTGATTATAACTCAACTGTTTTAACATGGATGTATTTTGTACAACGTACTTAAATATATAAAAGTTATCTAGGTACTGGAAGCTAACCAAACATATTGTTTATTAACATATTCTATCGATTATTTTGCCGCACCTATACAATTCTCATTTTTTCAATTCCATATGTGACGTCATTTGTTTATTTACATCGTTTCTGAAGACTGGAACAGCTTGAAAACTTGAATTCGAAACTTAGTATACTTTTTAACTATTTATTTACTATGATATGTACTACTATAAGAATAATAAGATACACTACTCTCGACAATGTATATTTTATCTGCCACCTGGTTTCGAAAGAGAGAAATTGAATTGAAAAATAGTAAGGATAATCGAGGTACAGTATTTATAAGTTGGCTTATTGGCAAACTTAAAGTGGAAAAATGTAAGTTGGCAGTTTGGCACTTTAAAGGGATAGGATAGTAACCCAGTAAACATTACAATGCTGGGCCAACGTTGGCACAATTCAGAACGAAACTCTGGGCCAACGCTGTCATGCCGGTCTCGGTATATTGGGCCAGCGAAGGCCCGACGTTGGCCCACCTCACAAATGTCCACCGGCCCTGAACAGTAAAACCACGTATAAACGACTTATTGGTACCGGCACTACTTAACGTTGCCGATGCCTGTATCGAACCGACACCCAATTATATATCTAATATGCTTCGAAACGATATCCACTCCTATCCAATAAATAAATTAAATGGAAAGAATTGAAGTGATGTGTCTGGGCATCGAACCTGCAACCATGGAAAAACTATCCTGCAGTCACCTGTACCTCTGTCATTGTGCCACCGTGGATGCATTTTACTAGAGAAATTTTTTGATATTAAACGACTCGGAGATACTTAGTGATATTTTAAAGTAAATTTAAAGGTCCCCTCCAAGCAAATATTTTTATTGCCTTATTCAACGAGGCTAATGTTTCTTATGATTTTACTGCAAACCCCATCAAATTTGATAGCATATTTTTAATTTTATATGCTTTTAAAGATTTTTATAATCCAAACTCTACAAAACCTACTTTACTTCCGACTTTCTAATTTTCAGTCTGAAGAAGAAGAATGTACACCATTTGTTTTGATTGTCAACTAGGTATTTGGTTTAATAAATCTATTTACTATTCGTTTAAAGGTTTAAATTTGGATAAACTTATTATAGAAACGTTTATATACTTTAAGAAACAATTAATATCTTGAAAAAAGGCCAAAAACGCATTGTTAATTTAAAAGTCTAAATTTGAAATCAAAACAAAGAGTGTACAATCTTCTTTCTTAGCGTCAGGTTGGAGATTCGCTCGATTGTTGCTCACAGAGTATTAAAAAACTTTAAAAGCAAATAATAAAATATATACTGAACCGAATTGTATGCGGTTTGCGGGATAATTATCGTAAACCTTAGGTCTAAAATATTATTTAATAAACTCATTTTTTTCCCGGAGCCTGGAGAGGACCTTTAACTATATTGGCAAACACCGCTTTTATAACCAAAATCACAACTTATTCTTACTACAAATCGTACATAATAACCCTATAAACAACGGTCTATCTATTCGATATCTTCTTATTTCGAATTCAAAGCTGAGAAAGCGGATATTTAAATTTATTAATTTATTTTAATCGAATCGATACATGAAAAAACCCTGAAATCGACATCATAAATCTCTTTCTATTTTAGATGTCGAATCAATATATATTTTAATACATCGAAAATTAGCAACGAAATCGATAGATAGATATTTTTCTATGGAAACGATGCATAAATCTAGGTATAAAAACGATGTGTATTCGATGGGTGTAAAAAGTTATAGAAAAGCTGTTATGCGTCTCATATTTTCTGCCGTCTGTTATAGTCTTAAAAAAATACAGTGAAACTCCTGAGTTATTAAATTTTTGTTTCTTCATAACTCGATCAGAGCCACTTCATAGCTCAGGGACACTGATTCTTTTCTATGATTAAAATCTTGGAGAAAATTACGGTCTTTGAGTGAGAACTAGTACGAAATTCATGACGTATATCGTTTTATATAATTGAAACAAATTTGAAAATACTTCATAACTTCGCGGTGCATTTCATAACTCAGGTCCTTCATTGCCTGGGATATCGAATCGATGGATTGTTTCATCGAATCGACAGACCGTTGTTTGTAGGGTATGAGTCTCATATTTTCTGTCGTCTGTTTTAGTCGTATAAAAATATGGTGTCCGGAAAACTGCCAGGCGGAAAATTGCCAGGCAGAAAACTACCGAAACGGAAAACTGCCAGTCACTTATTGGCAATACATGTATATTTTTTTACTTTCTGAAATATTCTTTAGTTATAAACACATTTTAATTTATAAAAAAAACGGCGTTAGTCCTTCCGAGGTTAACATTCATTTTTACAGTAATAACTATGTAGATATATTGGAATACTTAAATAATATTAAAAAAAAAATCAACAAATCTACTTTATTAGTAAACCAAACTTCAGTACACATAAAGATTTTATAACTACTATTTTTAACTTTAACCCCAATTCTCTTCTATGATTATGGTAGAAAGGCTCCTTTAATCTCCCAAAATCTTCTATGTCCCCCCTATAATTTTCTCCCTGTGTAGGGAATGGTTTGCAGGGTTGAAGACTTGTTCAATTCTCAAATTATAAATACAAAACGAAATAATTAGACGCTAAACCCGTTATGAACTGATAATGTAAAGACGCGTTGTGTAAACAATGAAATTGTACTCTGTCCCTAATAAAATAATTTTTATTCCTTTGTTTCTTCTCTTAGTATTTTCTAAGAAAGGTTATATTTTCAATTTCTATATTGTAATTGATTAATTTCTGTAATATTTATCTAATTATGTATTTTAAATATTTTTCTAATCAATTTGTGTACATTTAACTTTTATTCTATTTTGTGAAAATGAATATCCCTTTAACTCCTTAAAGGTCCTCTCCAGCAAATATTTTTATTGTTTTATTTAATGAGGCTAATGTTCCTTATCATTTTGCTGCAAACCGCATCGAATTTGGTAGCATATTTTTAATTTTATATGCTTTTAAAGATTTTTAAAATAAAAACTCTACAAAACCTACTTTACTTCCGACTTTCTAATTTTCAGCCTGAAGAAGAAGAATGTACACCATTTATTTTGATTGTCAACTAGGCATTTGGTTTAATAAATCTATTTATTATTCGTTTAAAGGTTTAAATTTTGATAAACTTATTATATATAGAAACGTTTATATACTTTTAGAAACAATTAATATCTTAAAAGAAGGCCAAAAACGCATTGTTTGTTTAAAAATCTAAATTTGAAATCAAAACAAAGAGTGTACAATCTTCTTTCTCAGCGTCAGGTTGGAGATTCGCTCAATTGTTGCTCACAGAGTATTAAAAAACTTTAAAACCAAATAATAAAATATATACTGAACCAAGTTGTATGCGGTTTGCGGAATAATGATCGTAGACCTTAGTTGTATAATATTATATAATAAACTCATTTTTATCCCGGAGCCTGGAGAGGACCTTTAACGAAAGGCAAACTGCTTTTTTTATAAATTAAATGTCATTATTGACTAAACTGATTATATTGCCAATAAGTGACTGGCAGTTTTCCGCTTCGGCAGTTTTCTGCCTGGCAGTTTTCCGTGTACCTATAAGATAGTGCCAACTGAGAGAGTACAGCTTCGATTGGGAGGAATGTGACCCAATCACAGCTCGGAATTTTTGTCTTCTCCGCGAAAACGTATGGACTTGTATGTGTGTAGCGGGTATCAAGATGTATTCCTACGTTAACCAAGTCACCACATTACAATTAATTCCCAGATTTACGTGATTTACGCCGATACGTGAATATTTTTAAACTTTTAAATACAAAAATATATTTGGCTTTTATGTAAGAACAAAGTGAAGAAAGGGCGATAAATTTGAAGGAGTGATATGAAAGATATAAAGCAATTTAAAAAGGATATGCTTAGAAAACACAAGTCAAACTCATTAGGATTAAGATGTGATTTGTAATTCCATTACTAAAATAATTGTCAGGATAACAGAATTCAAATAACAGAATTTCGAATAACAACATTTCAGATAAAAGAAATTCGGATAACATAAAAATCCGAATAAAGACATAATAATCCGGAAAAACAGGAAAATCCGAAAACAGAAAAAATATCAAGAAAACCGTAAAATCGAGAGAAAGAACGAAAATTCGGAAAACAGAAATATCTGGGAATCGAGAAAAATCCGCCCAGGCAGAAAAACGGGGGAATAAAGAAAAACCGAAAAATCATAAAGCAAATTCACATTTCTTGTTTAAAATCTAAATATTTTTATTCGGTTAATTCTGAGCATTATTCCAGTCTAGACTCTATAGAGTCTAGAGAAATGCAAATAACAGAAAACTAACAAATTATTTTTATGAAAAAAAGGAACTGTTTTTGCAAAAATGCGAATTATTTTTTATGATATATACGAATTATTTTTATAAAAATAAAAATATATTATTATAAAAAATACAAAATAATTATATTAAAAATACAAAATATTTCTATAAAAAATTCGAAATATTTTTATAAAAAATGCGAAATATTTTTATAAGAAATACGAAATATTTTTTATAAAATAATCGAAATATTTTTTATACAAAATACGAAATAGTTTTATAAAAAATATGAAATATTTTATAAATATACGAATTATATTTTGCTATAAAAATCCGTATAACAATAAATATGGATATAAATTTATTAAGAAATCCGAATTACAAAAAATTAGGATAATTGGAAAAAATTCGGATAGAAAAATACGTACGAAATTATATCAGAAGCCCACATGCATTTCTCCCGAACATTATATCAAATAAACATAGTTTAGACCCTGTTTTAATTGGGTAGAAATATACTGACGATCAGAAATCGCGTACAGTATAAATATCTCGCACTGACGATATCGTCAGTGCGAAAAATCGGTCGAATACGCATCCATAGTAAACATACCCTTACTTTTACGGTACGATTTAAGTAAAGAGATCCCAACTTCCATATGGTAAGATGTACAGACGACATTTGCTGATTGAGGATCATGTCTCACGAGCGTTTTCAACGCTCCAAAAGCGTCGCGTAACATGGATACATATGGAGTGGGTTCCACAATAATGTCATCGTTGTCGAAAACGCCGTGCAAAAACGACCGTGTGATATGGCCCTGAATGCCCTGTGCCAATTCCTTCTGCATTATTATTGGTAGAACTGTAAATGGTATAGTACATTACCTGTTGTTCATTATATTCATTGAGTGATCAATTAATATAATGGGTTTAAGATTATATTCAAATGCATACATATGTATACATATTAATATGTTCAATTTATCAAAAATTATATTTTTTACTCTTTAGAATCAAAACTCTCATATATCCAATTAATTATTTTCGTGTGACCCCCGTAGTAATGAGACTGCAGCAAATTATTAGTTTTCCTTTTCTATTACTGTTTCTTTGATTTTTTCTCTTATTTACACCAACTTTATGAAGAGCTGTTGATAGAATGACTGTTCAGTGTTTAACCCATTTTGTGACACTCGGACGGACAGACGGACGCGGCTCTTATTATAGTATAGATAGAAAGAACTAATAAACAAAATAACGAAGCTGAAGAAACCTGCATTTTATTCATAATATAGGTCTTTTTTAATCATCTTTTTAATAATTCTTTTTATAGCTAATATTTTGTATTACATTTAGCCTGTGGTGAATTGAGTTGCGATGAACTTACTATGCGAGGAACTTTATCAAATAAATTTACCATGCATGATCAAAGATGGTTCTATAGAAAGTAATAAAACAGTAATAAAATGATAACATTGCTCGAAGTTAACTAACTTAATTGCGTACACTTTTAAAGTACGTAAGAAGCTTCGCTTCTTCTGGCAGGGGGGGGGGGGGGGGGCAGCAATAAAAAACTTTTATTAGAGTATACTTTTTAATACCTAGTAAATTGAGATTAATATCAACCATCATGTAAAACTTTGAATTTAATCGTGTTTATTACCGACTCTTGATTGTTGGTTGGACATTGAACTTAGTGTTTCATTAAATTAATCCGATTGTGTTTGAATGAGGTCAATATATTGACAATATTGTTAATTTGGAACTTCCCAACTCAATCGAAATTCCACAACATTCAATAAGAGTATTAGCAAAGATATTATAGTATAATATCTTTGCTATTATTCTATGTGAGATTATCAACAAAATCTACACTCAAATGTTCTCTGTAATACACTGATACACTACCACTTTAATATCATGCCTAATGGAATTGAAACACAAATACGATTCATGATTGGAACCATCCACATTCGACAAATTTATCCATGTTTTAGTTAGAATAACTATGTCATGCATTACTGATAACGACAGATAGCTGCAAAGCTGATCAATGTTCCGACCAAAACTTTTAATGTTCCAACAATGTATATTCAACTCTATTTAGCTTAACACTTTGATTTAGGTGGTAGGAAATTCTTCTTTTTGTCTTATTTTCATAAGCACCCAGGGGCTCAACCCTGAAGCTGTCTGTGGTGAATGAAAGAGAAGGGGGTGGCGTCCCTTGGGCCCCGAACTGTTGTAATTTTGATTATGGATTGTCTTTTTAAATTTATACCATGTTTATCCTTTTTTTAACGCTACTTGCAGTTTTAGAGGATAGCGCTAGGGTTATGCTCCTCAACTACGAGGTCTTAGATTTTTGGGTTAGGTAGGCTCGTAGGCTTCATTTACTATCACCTCTTCATTTTCCTCTTCCATCCGTGAGTGCAGCCAACGTGCTTGTGTCCCTTTTCGTCACGTTCCTTGGTAAGTTACTGCATTCACGGTATCCAGAAAAAATCCCCCGGAGGAAAAAATCCCCCGGCGGAAAAGATCCCCGGCGGAAATAATCCCCCCGGAAAATATCCCCCCAGAAAACATATTTGTACCCTATTTTTCTATTGATAGTTACATATCCCTAGTTTTAATCTTTGACCATCAGCCTCAAGCTAAATGCCTAATAAGAAACATCAAATTTATTAGATGTATAGTCACTGTAGCTGTAGACTCGTAAGATTGTAGAAGATAAAAAAAAGAGGTAATATTTAAATAAGTTAAATTTTGAATATAATATTATTCGAAATTTTGTTTATGTTCAATACTTGTTTAGTTAAAATCAGTTTATTACTGCATCGTTTATTCAAGTGGTAATACATATGATTGACATCGTTTGAATATTTCTGTGCCTTATTTGTCTATTGAGAGTTATAGTACATGTATATCGCTAGTTTAAATCATCTACCATCACTCTATAGTTCAATAGTTAACTAGTTTCTTTCTACTGAATATATACAATATATATCAATAATTATGTTACGTGTATGTATGGTTAATTGAATGTCACAATCACCAAATGTATAGTTGACTTTAATTCAATTTTAAATGGGTAAATCATCTACGTCAAATTTTGCAATTAAACAATCATTTCAAGAATTTTGCTTTGAGCAACTTAGTGCTGGTAACAATCCTCTGAAGAATCGCAAATATCAAGATTTTTTGTTTAGACTGCGCAACGTTGTAGAAAAATATGACGAATATAGTTCATTTATAAGGCCATAACATATACTTTAAACTTTCAGTTTTATACAGCCTATTTACAATTTTCAGATTTTGTAACATTAGTTAGCTACAGTCTAAAAACTTTATATTTGTCTATTGAAACTGTTGCAATTAATTTGATACTACAAGTACAAGCTTTTCTTTCTGATATTGTCTTTTTCCTCTTTTGTAGGTATTTTTGAGAAAAAATGGATGAAAATATTTATTACATATTCTATTTATGACTTGAAGATATTCTTTCTTCGTTGATGCTTTCCGGGGGGATTTTTTTCCGGAGGGATTTTTTCCTCCGGGGGATTTTTTCCTAGACCCGCATTCATAGAGTAGCGTTTCTGCATCCATGAGCATTGACACCGACGGTGGTAATTGACTTTGTTCATGGAGCCACTTTCCTTTCTGACTGCCACTTCTAGTCCCTTGTATTTAATTTCCTTTTGACTTCAGCTATATGGCATTTGGTTTCGAAGCAGACGTTAAACCCCTACTAAATTAATTAATTAATTATTTTCATAAAATTAACACAGATATAATCAAGTTTTCATAATATATTTAAAAGATCATTTCAATCTCATGAAATTTGACAAATTTCGTTTCTAAATATGTTTCGTTATTTAGATACTGCAACAGTAAAATGAAATTAAGCACCAATTAAATTAATTTTTATTTTTTATTTTAGAGTATTCGATATTAATATTCGGGCTAACAATCATTTGAATGAACAGCTTAGTAATCACTAAAGTTACCAAATAAATATTTATTTAGAAAAAAAATCAACAAAGAAATTAATTTATTTAATAGGTAATGAATTGATTTTAACTGTTTCAACAAATCAATATTTAGTTACGAATTACGTCGTTGATGAAAGAAGAGAGATTAGAATTATTCAATTAATATATGTAATATACTATATTGTATCCATCTAGTCAGATTTAATGCTACTTAAATCATCTCTTTAATATATTTTTAAAACTTCACGATGTCTTTCTATTTAAAGTTATGAAGAATAAAACTAATGGACAAACTTTCCTATAACGGCAATTTACAAACTGTAGTTTCATGATTCTATAGATGATAGCAGAATAATTAGAGATTTATGTATTGTTTTGTTAGTTTATAAATTATTTGATTATGATGAATATTGCACCTAATAATATATGAACATTTCTTGACGCAGTCATAATTAGAACATTTATTTAGGTTTTCACTTATTATAATTAGACTATCCATATAATATATTTATAGCAGTGATGATTATGTAGATATGTTCTGCTTCTGCTTATTTTTAATGTGTCTACTTATTTAGGTAATTTAGTGTAACCAAAAATGAAATAGTACGGGGATCAAATGACTTGAAAATCACGTTAGGCAATATTTGAAAATTCAATTGTCCGGCAAGTTAAAAAAACATATAAGATTCTAGTCTAGTGATTGTTTAAAAATTAAAGGGTGGAACATTATTATACTAGCAGTACCTACATATAAAGTTTAAAACTCTAATAACAAAACTCAATTTAAGATGGCGTGCACATAGACCATGCAGCAACTGTGATTGAAAAGAGTTAGTTACATCTTCAATATAGTTAGTTCATGACTCTTCACAGTTGACTCTATACAGTAATTGGAATACATTCATTTAAACATCAGCTCTGATTATACATAGAAAATTCATTCTCGGATATCAATTTTTGATAGTCATTTCAGTGGAAATTTGATTACAAAATTAAACAATTAAGTTGTAATCTTCTAAATTGGTAAGTTACTGATGTTTTACAATTTAAGGTCGTTTCAGATAAAAATCAATATCAAATGATATTGATTAAACACTCCCGGGTATATGAACATAACGGGTGTAGGTACCAAGTAGACGATGAAAAAATATGACGTCACCAAAACAACACATTTCTTGTTAGTGACCGAGCAGCCCTTAATTCCTTGTATTTGCATGTTAATATTGAGAAGTTTAAAGTCAATTTATAAGTGTTTCGTGTAAAAGAAAAACGAAAATGGCAATTGAACCTCAAAGGTGTGTTTTTGTTGTTCATTTCTTTTACTTATCTATAAAAAATAAGGTCTTTAACATATGCTACCTAGAATCCTAAACAAGTGCTAGTTAACTGATAAATTGTAGTCCCTATGAATAACAATTAAAGAATAAAATAAAATAATGAAAATACAATTTAACCAATGCCTAGTTAATAATTTAAAAGAAATTTTTTTTAGAAGTGCCTAAGCTGAAGTAGGTTGTCTCATGTTTCAAAGTGTGGTCAGAGTCGTCATTTCCAGGCACGCAATGGTCACGTCGCTGAGCTGATTACCATACCCAATATGTTACTGTACCCTGAAACACTCAATTCTGTTTAGTTAAACCTGATTTATTACCAGTTGAATTTTAAAAATTGTTATATGAACGACATTGATATCTCAAGAAAATACCAAATAGTTTACTAATAACTTTACTCTAAAAAACTAATCTTCGATGAAAGTTGTTTGAATCCAAAGGTAATATGAACTAAGAAAAAAATTGTTGTGAGCCCATTGTACATTAAGCTAAGAGGTATTCAGCAAATATTTCTTCGGCTTAACAAATTTCTTTCAGCATGGGATATAATGACTTGAAAAGTATTTTGTATTCAAACCAACAATTTAATGTTATTTTCCATCCTGCAGATAATCCTACCAGCTATGAATTTTTTGAGCAAGATGAGAGGGTTTATCTTCTTCATGAATCTTCTTTTCTCTTTGGCTTCGATGCCCAGTATCTTATATATTAAATCCATGGTTGCATTCGATTCGAGAAAATCAGGTTTTCTTACTTACGAAGTCATACCTATGGCCATATCGTCGAAGTTCCATTCAATGCAAAAATGTTCCAAAACAGATTGGTGTACTGTCGTCTGCTTCCCATCAGACACGGAGTACATATTGTCAAATATGTACTTAACTAAAATGGCAACAGATACAAGGGTAGAAACTCTCATACCTTGCTATTCCAAAAGACTACAAGAAAGTTTGTTTCCAAAAAAAGTTCTGCAACTTACTGGAAGTGATATATTTTTTGGAAGACCTGCAGACAACTTACTAGCAGGTGTCTATACCTTCAAATTTGCAGAGTGCTACCATTCAGCTCCTTCAGATCCTACAGTACCTCCATTCATGATGATTGAATTCACTTCAGTGCAAAAGGTAACTTCTGTCTTCATTATCGCTCAACCAAATGGCTCTCAAATGGACAAAAAATTCATAGACGCTGAAGTCAGAGTTGGAAACTATACATCAGCTGCAGATCGTTTAACCAACAACCTCTTACTCGGTGAGTTACCTCAAATTACTACGATGTCACAGGTTATTGAAGTTACAGGGTCTCAACCGATATATGGAAAAGTAGTTTCAATTGAAGAAAGAGTAGCTCCTAGCGACATGGTCATATGCTTCATGGAGATATATTAAAAAAAGTGGATGCCAAGCTCTGTTTGGAAAGCAAGCAAAAACACTGAAAAACTGTGTTGGAAGACAATTATCGCGAAAGACCGTTTTAGTGTTTGGTGTAGTTGCTAGCTAAATGGTTGTTTGCTATAATTGTTCGTTTGATTTGATATTAAAATTGGTAGGTAGGAGGTTGGAAATGAAGTTTAAACCAACAAAAAATACATTCACGAAAATAATTGTTTACAAAGGGTAAGACTGTGTATGTTTAGTGGTAGTGTCAAAGCCTGTAGAACACAGTGAAAATTGGAAATTAATTTACAAAAAGTAGATATAACATAACTAGGCAAAACATAATAAAAATTATTACAATGGGAATTTTATGAAAGTAGCAGACATAATATATTTCAATAAAAAGTATTACAATATTAAATTTCAATATCAACTATTAATATTACAGAGTCTGATATTACTTATCTAACAAATTATAATAGATGATAACTTATATATAACACAGAAAATATCAAACACCTATAATCAAATATTATTCACGGTAACTTACAAATATAATTGGCTAGGTGGAGCCATGGTCGTAGAGCAGAGAAACTTATCTTTCATTTTTTAATGTTCATTGTCTTAATAAAGATGATTAAAAAAAAAAATTGGCTAGGTTAGTTGTTACACGTGTAATAGATAATTTGAAATGAGATCAGAAGCCTAGAAACGGTCTCTTATATAATGACCAAACATTCTATGACTCATGTCAAAAATATTGAAACATTCGAGTGCATTAAATGTTTATAATCAAGAGTTGATGACATAAGGCTCCAAGACAGCTTCTACTTATTTTGAAAACAACTTGATAGATGTTCGTAACATATTAATTCAAGAAGCTAATATTATAGGGTTATTAAACTGCATCACCATCCTAATACTCTGACTGCATTTAGAATGTTAGCGATTAAGAAACATAAATACAAAACATCTCTGATGAGACTCTATCGATTTGACTGCCTAGCTAATGTTAATACTCCTAACACCAACAAAGATAAGCAAATCATTAGATTTATAAGAACATGGGAACTTAATCTAACAGTGAAAATCTAATTATATTATAGATTGAAAATACATGAATTAATATAACATTCATACAAAGTATTAATTTAATTTTATTGTGAGAATAATTAATTAAGTTAGTGAATACAATATATTTCTTCTATTTAGAGAAAATTTATTAAAGCTTTCTGGTCCGTTAACTTTACTTAGTTAAATTATTAATATTTAACCAATAATTGGGATAAGAACATAATTTTGGAATCATAGATACCACATTAAAGGATTTAAGCAGAAGATTAACGTGATCAAAATGGATCACGTTTTTTTGTCAATTCTTTTAATTAAAAAAACATGCAAAATTAATATACAATCATTAATATTATCATTTATAAAGTTGTATTTTTATAAAATACTAAAGCAAAACTAAGAAATGTATTCTGGTCTGTTAAATTCACTAGCTTATTTTCTGGTCCGTTATCTTTACTAGCTTAATTTCAGGTCCGTTATCTTTACTAGTTTAATTTCTGGTCCGTTATCTTTACCAGTTTCATTTCTGGTCCGTTAAATTTACTTGGTCCTATTTCCATATGTGTCGTATGAGTCACAGTTTACTTAGTCACTAATATATCTATGAGAGATGACTCTTAGGTTTCAAATCTCATTGCTATAGAGTTGTGACAATATGCGTTTAAAATCATAGATCTTAGGAATATCATAGATGAAACGAAAAGAAATGGTATCGAATACTATATACCGCTGGTTTAGAACGATTCAATAGTTTTTCAATATTTCAATAATCAATCCGTCTATAATATTTTCATGATTTATGATTTTAAACGCATATTGTCACAACCCTATAGTCATAACTATCCACATACTAAATATATTGTGCAACATCCAATTTTAATTGATTACTATATCCTATAATAGATATTTAATCATATTTTCTATTTATTTTTAAGTAGCTATATTGTGTTCAAATATTTTTTATTATATATAGGTAATATTCAAATTTTGTTAATCTTTGTTACATTATACTTATTATTAATATTGTAATTAGGTTTCGCTAATTTATGTCGTATCTGTGGGTAATAATAGGCACTATTCATTTAGCAGCTATTAATTCACTATTGATTGATATGAGGTAATTTGTTTTTGTTTTCATCTTAAGTTCTACAATCAAATAATGTTTGCATTCTTCAATGGAATGTTTTTCTCACAGTTCACAATTTGTTCGTACTGCCCCATACTTTAAAGATTTTTTCTATTTTTTTTTTCTCTGAGTGTTATTCATTATACTAATGAGTGTTTTTTCTTCGTATTACCTAATTTTGTAATACCCTAAATATATTTATAGTTTGCAATGCTTAGTCATATTCACATTAAAAGTAATTAATAATAATTATTATATTAATACCGATTCAGCTCTCAACTTCGTCTGTAACACGGCTAAATCATGTACCAAACAGGACACCTGTATTCTTTTGAGTTCTAATAACATTTATTAAACGCAATATCACTTTCATTAATCCCCGAATATTAAGAGTATACTATCATTTAATATAAAGAGGTTACTAATCTCATTTGTTAAATCAACCTTAATTACATTCGCAAATAGCGTAAGGTTCTATTTTAGCCTTTAGGTGGCATTCATTTATTATCTTATATAACTCAAAAAATATTAACCCTAATGAGTTTGACTATCAGAATGTACGGGAAGGTTTGACTATGTGTTTAAAAAACACAATGTCTTATTCATAAACCTACGGTATATATTTTTTACAAGTTGTTAGTATATATACTAAACTAATGTGTACCAAATTGCAAGTAAAAATATTAACATATAATGAGAAATAAATACTTAGATATATATAAGACATTGGCAACTGAGAGCAGAGCTGTGATTGGGTGGAATGTGACCCAATCACAGCTTGCGCATGTGTCTATTCTCCATCAAAACATGGACTGTAGTGCGTTTAGCGGGAACCTAGCTGTATTTCTACGTTGCCACACGTCACCACATTACAATTAATTACCTATTTTTCATTAATTACATTAATTTTCGCCGATATGTAAATATTATTTAACTTTTAAATGCAACAATATATTCGGTATTTATGTAGGAAGAAATTCAAGAAAGGCCGATAAATTTGAAGGGATGACATGAAAGATATAAAGTAATTTAAAAAGGATGTTGTTCGTGGAAAACACACGTCAATTGTGTTGTAATCTACCGAGTGCACGTAATCTAGTTACCTCATATTTAACGTATTGTAACATTCATTTTTAAATTTCAATTTACAATATCTTTACAGGCCACATTCGACAAATTTAGTTAGAATAATTATATCAGGCATTACTGAAACGAAAGATAGCTGCAAAGCTGATCAATGTTCCGACCAAATATTTACATGTTCCAACAATGTATATTCAACTCTATTTATATAAGGTGAGTAGATCACGTTTGCAGATTAACGCTATATAGTATATATGATGTCGGTGGTAGGACAATTCTTATTTATCGTCTGATGTCCATAAATATATAATGATGTTTATATATATAGGTATGAACGGATCATTTCAGTCACATTAAATTTGACAAAATTTCGTTTCTTAATATATTTCGTTATTTATGTAAATATTAGGATGCAGGAAACAGTTAAATTAAAGTAAATTTAATTATATTAAATTAAATACCAATTTAATAAAAAAAAAAATTTTGTTTATTTTAAATTATTCAATATTAATAACCAGGCTAATAATAATTTGAATAAAGAGTGCTTATCATTTTCCAAAAGTTCATTTAGTATTCATTATAGTTACCAAATAAATATTTATTTGGATAGAGATCAACAATTTTTTTTATTTAATAGGTATTTATTTATTAACATCTCAATATTTAGTTACGAATTAGGTTGTTGATGAAAAAAGAAAGATTAGAATACTTCAATCGATAGAATATATTAAATTGTATCCATCTAGTCAGATTTAATACGACTTAAATTATTCCTTTGATATATTATTAAAACTTCACAACGTCTTTCTATTTTAGGTTACAAAAAATAAAACTAATGGACAAACTTCCCTATTACGGCAATTTACAAACTGTAGTTTCATAATTACCTTCGCTAATTTGCGGAAGGCAATATTTTACCTGGCATTTATTTATTTATTTATCATCTTGTTATTCGCATAATTGAAAAAAGTGTTCAACCAAATAGCCTGAAATTTGATGGGACGATTGGTTAATGTCCAGGAACCATCTGGTAGAATTTTGGGAGCATTTATAAGGTCATTTATAACGAAATAACTGGAAAAGGTGTGGGAGACCGGTACTTGAGCTTCTGAAGTCTTATTTTTCGGACAGAGTTCAGTATGTACATGTTAATGGTGTTGACTCTATCAGAAGAAATGTAACTCATGGTGTGCCACAGGGCTCAATTTTGGGACCTCTACTGTTTCTAATTTTCGTAAACGATTTTCCTTGCTCGTCCCAATTGTTGAAGTTTAATTTTTTTGCAGACGATAGCACGGTCTCCTACAGCTTTAAAAAGGATACTGAAACGGGGATTGACATAATATTTAATAATGAATTATTAAGTATCAATGAGTGGTTGTCTGCAAACAAAATTTATTTAAATGTTGATAAAACCAAATTTATTATTTTTTCACTACGAAACCAGACAACCGTCCCGACAATCAAAATAGGTAATAATACATTAACTCAGACTGATAGCATAAGATTTTTAGGTAATATTTAGACCAACATTTGAGGCTTGATAAACAAATAGGCTATGTATCTCAGAACATATCTAGATCGGCTGGTGTTTTGAATCGGCTTAAAGGTCCCCTCCAAGCAAATATTTTTATTGCTCTATTTAACGAGGCTAATGTTCCTTATCATTTTGCTGCAAACCGCATCGAATTTGGTAGCATATTTTTAATTGTATATGCTTTTAAAGATTTTTAAAATCAAAACTCTACAAAACCTATTTTACTTCCGACTTACTAATTTAAGAAATTTTCAGCCTGAAGAAAAAGAATGTACACCATTTGTTTTGATTGTCAACTAGGTATTAGGTTTAATAAATCCATTTAATATTCGTGTAAAGGTATAAAATTGAATGAAATTATAATTGAACCGTTTATATACTTTAGGAAACGATTAATATCTAAAATAATTTAAATAAAGGCCGAAAACGAATGGTTTGTTTATAAAATTCAAATTTGTAATCAAAACAAAGAGTGTACAATCTTCTTCTTGAGCATCAGATTAGTGATTCGCTTAATTGTTGCTCACAGAGTATTAAAAAACTTTAAAAACAAATTATAAAATATATATTGAACAGAATTGTATGCGGTTTGCAGAATAATGATCGTACACCTTAGTTCTATAATATTATGTTATAAACTCATTTTTTCCCCGCAGCCTGGAGAGGACCTTTAAACATTTCATACCTGAGCACATAATGATCAATTTGTATTACACTCTTAGTCTCTTATCCATCCGTACATGCAGTATGCTATTGAGGTATGGTATGGTGCATCGTTATACTTGAGGGACAAGGTTTTCATATTCCAAAAGAGAGCTATTGGGTGCATTTTAACTTGCCATATCGTGAACATACTGATAGTCTGATAGATACTTTGAGCAGTCTGGAATACTTAAGCTTGATAGTTTATATAGATATAATGTACTAATTTACATAACTTAGATGTAAATTTTTTTCATCTACTAAGAAATAGTAATACATATCACTCCTTTAATGTAAGAAACTCTCATTGTTATGTTATCCCAACCGAACGTAGTGCTTTGTATGAGAAATTTTTATTGTACCTACGTAGGTATTAATTTATGGAACAATCTACCAGGAGCGTTATGAGAAATAGTTTCTTTTGATACATTTAGGAAAAAACTTAAAATATATTTGTCCATGTGATATGTTTATCTGAAATGCTGCTTGTTTAATTATTAGGTAATAATTTTTTTTTGTTCTTGCCATTTCATTATTTTTTATCTCTTTTTAATTTGAAATAAATATATAGAATGCCAGAAAAGCTTTTAGATCTTAATGGGGCCGTGGAATAACACACACTTGTTTCGTAATGTACTATTTTAATTTTCTGTTCTGTATTTTTTTTCATGAATAAATTGTTTCATTGAAAAGTATTGAACCAAATAGCATGAAACTTGATGGGACGATTGGTCAATATCCAGTTGGCAGTTACCAGATTATTAGATTTTGGGAGAGAACGGATCAAAGCGACAACGAAGATATGCGCTCTACCGAGTGCCCTTAATTTATTTTATATTGTTACACAGGAATTGAGATCAATGCATTATTGGTATACATAATTACATATGCTACCATCTAGCGCTTATGTTAACAAGGTACCCGGTAAATTCATTACATGGTAAATTAATCGTATGATAAATTAATCTTATGGTAAATTCATCGCGCTAAATTCATCACATGATAAATTAAACGCATGGTAAATTCATCGCGGTAAATTCATCATATGATAAATCTATTGCATGGTAAATTCATCGTATAAAAAAAATTCATAGCATGGTAAATTCATAGTATGGTAAATTCATAGTATGGTAAATTCATAGCATGGTAAATTCATCGTATGGTAAATTCATAGTATGGTAAATTCGTCGTATGGCAAATTCATCGTATGGTAAATTAATCGTATAGTATAATTAATCGTATGGCAAATTCATCGTATGGTAAATTAATCGTATGGTAAATTCATAGTATGGTAAATTCGTCGTATGGCAAATTCATCGTATGGTAAATTAATCGTATAGTATAATTAATCGTATGGCAAATTCATCGTATGGTAAATTAATCGTATGGTAAATTCATCGTATGGTAAATTCATCGTATGGTAAATTCATCGTATGGTAAATTCATCGTATGGTAAATTCATCGTATGGTAAATTCATCGTATGGTAAATTCATTACCTGGTAAATTCATTACCTGGTAAATTCATTACCTGGTAAATTCATTACCTTTTAAATTCATTGCAGGGTACATTATAAACATAAATGGGTTAACTTAAATAAACTCTTAGCAAATAATTTCAGACCTTACTTTAGTTTTCGGTGGATTAGAGTAACTTGTTTATGAAAATTTGTGCTATTAGTTTACTTTAATTAAATGATCGAATTTTTAGTTATATATGTAGAATATAAAATAATTGTCATATATTTATACATATATATATCATACTATTAAAAATACTTTATATGTGGGAAATTGAATTAATTAGTTACATTAAATTATGTAAATTTTTCATCAATTTCAATTTGTAATACTCCTCAAATTTATCGCGGTAAATCCATCACAAGGTAAATTCTTCGCATGGTGAATTCACCCGTGTCTGGAGAATTCTTCGGGTAAATATATAACTATCTCTTGTTAAGTTATTTATTATTATTACAATATTATTATTAATAATGCCATATTTATTTCTACTGAATAGCTTTATTAGCTAGTGCCATAAATATACTGATATTTACGTGACCGGACAATTGCCGCCCGGACAATTGTCACCCAAATAATATTAGCAGGCCTCTTAACTTAATAGATAGAGATAAAATTTCTATACTATTGATTATAAATTATTTACATTTTAATATACAAATTTATTCATTCATTTTTTATTGTATTTTACAAAATTACCTATTCCAATTGATGATATGAAAAATGATATATTGTTTCAATACGATTTATTTCTATTTTTCACTATATTTCTATCATGCAATTGATCATTTCCATTATAAATTAAATAAATTTTTCTCAATTTATCACCACTCATTATTAAGCAAATATTTATAATTTAATATATGGCAAGCTACAGTATTTGAAATCAGTCGCTCAAATTATGTACATATTTCACAAATTTTAATCTCCTTTTATATTTTTCATTATGAATTTTCAAACTTTTTTTTCTGTTCTTGTGATTGGTTATATTCTATGACTCCTGTTATTAGTATTTTGCTGTAAAAATATGTTTAATTAACGTTAATATACAACATTGTTGATTCTTGATCAATTGTATATTATTAATTGATAGTGGACAAACAATAGATATTTACATTACTACTACTTAATTAAGAAAATTTCAAGTGAAGAATCCTTATAATAATAATTAGGGTTGTAACAATATGCTTTCATAATAATAGATCCTCAAAATATTATAAACGGAGAGGATTAAATACTATTGATACATTTTAGACCAGCGGTTTATAGAATTCAATACAATTTAATTTTTTCTCGTCTATGATAATCATTAATTTGTATGACTTTAAGCAAATTATCAAAACTCATATAATAATCAATAGGGTGGCAATTGTCCGGGGGTGGCATTTATCCGGGTGGCAATTGTCCGGGGGTGGCAATTGTCCGCGTGGCAATTATCCGGGTGGTAATTGTCCTAGCACCTATATTTATATGATTTACTAGCTAATTAGTTCCAATCAGCATTATTTAGTATAGTTAATATAGCCATTATAACATCTAACATTGATAGGAATAGTGAAATTATTATTCCACATTCAGAATTACCTTACATAATAAATAAATTATTATTATTTAATATTTGAGCAGACTGTATTCGTGATATAAACTGATATCAATTTCCTATCATCTTGAAGAAGCGGACACCAATCTAATAAATAAATAAACACAATAAACAACATAATAACTCGGTATTTTAACGGCAAAATACAGTAGTTAACTCATAAAAGAAGAGAGGTTGAAAAATACCATTTCAGGATGACAAAAAAAAAATTAACATTTAAAATATTTATTAATTAAACAGGAAGGAACAGAAAGTACGCTACATTAAGTAACTTTTATAACTCAAACTCTTACTCTTTTAACTCAAAAATATTTAGATTTATCAATTTGATATAGTATAGTATTCATATACATATAATACTATAAGTTTACAATTAGTCATCCTTCTGGCCCACCCTGTATAATAATATCTTTCAGTTTCACGTTGTCTATATATGATTGTAATGCATTTCTTCCACAAAAGTCACGTACATTGACCTTTGATTGCCATATCGACTATTTGATACAATATCATTTATTCATTAAACAATTAAGAAACTCTTCAACGATTGTTCTATCTAACTTCCTACTGGCATACATTCAATATAAGAAAATTGCAACAATCTTTATCTTTTTACTTCAAAATTGCCACATCTCTTCAAAGCCTAGCAGTAATTGTCCATCATGACTGCATCGCACTGTCCTTGTTACCTGGTCTCCTTTTCCTTCATATCCTGATGAAATTTCACTCCCACAGGATTTTCCAAATTCTCAGGAAATCTTTCCATATGTGGAATAAGCAGCTAATTTTGTTGCTCATGATGCATCCCAGGTGTTTGAAGGCAGTCAGCTTTTCGGTGATGAGTTCTCTATATGTGGTGACCTTGTAGTTGCCAAGGAAATTCTTCACAACAAAAGAAAATACGTTACATGCACGCTTCCAGTTCGACTGTATTCATTGATTTTTATATAAAACACATAGTTGAACATTTAATAAAAAACAACTTTGATCTGATTGAGAATAATCAGTGTTATTTTTCGATTCAGAGCATCTATATCGTCTAGAATCAGTTAAAATATGTCGACAATTTATTTGCTGTTACCAGTGTTATTAAATAATGTTAAAGAGAGTAAAATAAAAGCTATTTAATAGCTCTGTTTATTAGACTTTTCAATTCCAGACGAGGATGAATGTCATTAATAAACACAAGAGTGTATCATTATTGAATGTTTTGAAATCGGTTTAATAATTTGGAATCATTAATAGCTACAATAATAACTTTATCTAATTAATCTATTAATTTTGTATTAATTTTAATTTCCTATCCCTCACAAGACAATTCTATGAACAGATATCAAGAAGGAACAGTGTGAACTAGACTGACAATCTTGGTTAAAAGCATTAACAAATGTTGCACATTTTTAATACAGTCAGAATTACCCAACATATACAGTTTCGGTCAACTGAGGGCAGTTGGTCATGTTATCAGAACCTGGAAAATTGAATGTAAGAAAAGTCTTGGAAAAAGCTAATTAAATTTTCCAAGATGGTAAATAAGGTAGTTCTGAATGTGGAATAATAATTTCACTATTCCTATTAATGTTAGATGTTATAATGGCTTTTAACTATACTAAATAATGCTGATTGGAGCTAATTAGCTAACACTTTTTCAGTTATGCGAATAATAAGATTATGAATAAAGAAAATAAATGCCAGGTAAAATATAACCTTCAGCAAATTTGCGAAGGTAATTATGAAACTACAGTTTGTAAATTGCCGTAATAGGGAAGTTTGTCCATTAGTTTTATTCTTCTTAACTTTAAATAGAAAGAAGTTGTGAAGTTTTGATAATATATGAAAGAAATGATTTAAGTAGCATTAAATATGGTTAGATGGATACAATATGATATATTATATTGATTGAATTATTCTAATCTCTATCTTTTATCAAGGACGTAATTCGTAACTAAATATTAAGATGTTGAAACAGTTGAAAAATTCAATTCATATTAAATAAATTATTTTTTTGTTGATTTTTATCTAAATAAATATTTATCTGTTAACTCTACGTATAATGAATACTAAATGAAGTTTAGTCTTTCTGTATTTGCATAAGCTGATGAATTGGAGTTAGTGAGGTACTGACGTGAATTTTGTCAAGTAGTGAGGTGAATTTTGTCAAGTACTGAGGTCAATTTTGCCAGGTGCTAGGTTATCTGTCAAGGTCATGGTCATTTATAACTCAAAAAGTATTGAACCTTAATGCATGAAATTTGGTAAGACGATTGGTCAATATACAGGAACCCTTTTGTTAGATTTTAAAAACAATCGGGTCAAAGGCCAAGGTTAAGGCTATTTTTAAATCAATAACTCAAAAAGTATTCAACCAAATTGTCTGAAATTTGATGGGACGATTGGTCAATGTCCAGGAACCATCTGGTAGAATTTTGGAAGTGATCCGGTCAAGGATCAAGGTCATTTATAGCTCAATAACTCAAGTATTGAACTATATTGCACGAAACTTGGTATGAAGATTGGTCATCATACAGTTACCAGTTTATTTGATTTTGGGAGTGAACGGGTCAAAGCGGTGGCGAAGATATGCGCTCTACCGAGTGCGTACGTAATCTAGTTTTTAATGTGACTACTAATTTAGATAATTCATGTCAGCAGTATTCCACTGTGCAGCTCATGTCCTTTGATTCCTAGTCATTTGATTCCCAGTCATTTGATTCCCAGTCATTTGATTTCCAGTCATTTAGTTCCCAGTCATTTGATTCCCAGTCATTTGATTCTCAGTCATTTGATTCCCAGTCATTTGATTCCCAGTCATTTGATTCCCAGTCATTTGATTCTCAGTCATTTGATTTCCAGTCATTTAGTTCCCAGTCATTTGATTCCCAGTCATTTGATTCCCAGTCATTTGATTCTCAGTCATTTGGTTCCCAGTCATTTGATCCTCTGTCATTTGATTCCCAGTCATTTGATTCCCAGTAAATTTGATTCCTAGTCATTTGATTCCTAGTCATTTGATTCCCAGTCATTTGATTCCCAGTCATTTGATTCTCAGTCATTTGATTCCCAGTCATTTGATTCCCAGTCATTTGATTCTCAGTCATTTGATTCCCAGTCATTTGATTCTCAGTCATTTGATTCCCAGTCATTTGGTTCCCAGTCATTTGATTCCCAGTCATTTGATTCCCAGTCATTTGATTCCCAGTCATTTGATTCCTAGTCATTTGATTCCCAGTCATTTGATTCCTAGTCACTTTATACCCAGTAATTTGATTCCTAGTCATTTGATTCCTAGTCATTTGATTCCTATTTATTTGATTCCTAGTCATTTGATTCCCAGTCATTTGATTCCCAGTCATTTGGTTCCTAGTCATTTGATTCCCAGTCATTTGATTCCCAGTCATTTGATTCCCAGTCATTTGATTCCCAGTCATTTTATTCCTAGTCATTTGATTCCCAGTCATTTGATTCCTAGTCATTTGATTCCCAGTCATTTGATTCCCAGTCATTTGATTCCTAGTCACTTTATACCCAGTAATTTGATTCCTAGTCATTTGATTCCCAGTCATTTGATTCCCAGTCATTTGATTCCCAGTAAATTTGATTCCTAGTCATTTGATACCTAGTCATTTGATTCCCAGTCATTTGATTCCCAGTCATTTGATTCCTAGTCATTTGATTCCTAGTCATTTGGTTCCCAGTCATTTGATTCCTAGTCATTTGATTCCCAGTCATTTGATTCTCAGTCATTTGATTCCCAGTCATTTGATTCTCATTCGATTCCCGGTCATTTGAGTATCATTCGATTCCTGGTCATTTGAGTCTCATTCGTCTCCCGGTCATTTGGGTCTCAGTTATATATTTGTCAGTTTTTACACCTGGTAGACATTTATTATTGGAGTATATATCGATTATATGATAGATAATAAAAAATATGTACCTTATGTTCGATTAAATTGAAAAAAAACTAATAAATGGTGGGAAAACAACTAACAGTAAATGAAATCATATATATTGGAATAAGTAACGAAAAATGCTGTGAAATTTATGTTCGCTCTTATTACCCGCTCTTATTACTCGCTCTTATTACCCGCTCTTATTAAAACTCGCACGCATGGCAAGCAAATAAATATTTAACATGTGTCGCAAATTCTCCCGTTATACATTGGGAGGGCACAAGTATCTAATCACCTGGCTTTTCATTATTAATTATACTTTTAGTCCACCTAGATGCATGAAACGTTGACAGAATATAGGTTTTAATGCGTAGATTAAGAATCTAAAAGAAAATATTGCATTTTGCACACATAAATATGTGACAGAATCAAAAATAGCACGTGACAAAATTATTCAACCATTTCTGTTTCACAATTTTTTAACCGATATTTCAATGTTTTTACAATCTATAACATTCTGGGCTCTTGTAGAATAAGAAACAACGTGGATATGCTTACAACTTCGCAGTTATTCCCAACTGACACACCGCCTAGCAATCCCCTAATTAAGCGTTCCAAAAGGAAGAAATCATGCCTAAAGTATAGGAAGTATCAGATTACCCTCACAAACCACTTATTGAACTTATTGTAAATGAATGTCCTTCATGAAGATTTCTGCATAAATAAATGTGCCATTTCCACCCGTTGGCTCCATTATTCCTAAAAAATTTATCAACATGGATCAACTATTAACTTGGCACGGTCAGGTGCACCACGAAAAACTAATGCACTGGGGCATCAAATTTCGGTGTGCGGAAAGTTCACTGCCCTCAATTCACCGCCGGAAAGTTCACCCACTCAATTCACCGCATGGAAAGTTCACCGCAACTCAATTAACCGTATAAGCAATTTAATTCTAAATTTAACAATGATAAGAAAAATTGTAACAATAATAAGAATCTAAATAGAGGTGATTTACGTTAAAAATGCAGACTTGTTTAAGGTAATATTAAATTATATTACCCAGTTGATTTTTAAGTCCGATTTATAGCCGATGTTTGGAAGAGTACCTAAACATGTATCGGCGTATTGACGATGAATCATCGATAAATATTGGAAGAAGTGTCCGTTTTATCCAAGATTTTTCGTATAAAATAAGGCAGGATGATCGACGATTATCAATTCATCAGAAGAAGCACATGCATAACCGACTGTAACCGTTCTTAAATCAACGATGATTCAAGTGCGATTTTAAGCCGTTCATGGAAGATTCATACGAAAACAATTCACATAATCACCTCAATATTATTGGCGATTCAAGCATGATTTTAAGCAAATTTATTCAATTTATAGGATTAAGTAAAATCAAAATTATCATTTGAAAGGTATTTTACAATTTTGTTTCAATTTTACTTTATATCATATAGTCATAGGGTACACACGTACGTTTGGCTTTATATCGATTAGTTTAATGTTACATATTTCTATATATATATTAAATGGAAAAATTGAGAAAGAAATGAAGTGGTGTGGCCGGGACTCGTTCCTGCGACTGTAGACTCATGGAGAATTGAGGTCAGCGAGGTATCCACTGAGCCATCTTGGACATGGCAGAAGTAGGATTTGGTTGAGATTTATTCAATATGATAACCTGCGTGTTTTTATAGTTCTTATGAATGAATATTATTTAATATTTTTTTTTGTATCTTTTCTTTTTTATTCTAAATGATGGAAAATATGTATAGTATTATATATATACTGTAATTACGATTTTTGAATCACGGACACCTTTAAATGTATATGATAACTCATACAATTCACCGAAGATCATCGAAGAAATGTCCGCTGTTATTCGAGGAAGACGAGTCTGTCGTAACTCAGCGATCTTCATCGAAGACGTGTCTGCTATAATTCATTCCTGGAATAACTAGGGGACGATATGTCTATCATAACGCGTCGAGGATCATCGAAGACATGCCTGCTGTAATTCGGGGAAGATGAGTCTTCCATAACTCGCCGAAGATACATCTACGAGCTGCCTGCTGTAATTCAGGGAAGATGAGCCTTCCATAACTCGCCGAAGATACATCTACGAGCTGCCTGCTGTAATTCAGGGAAGATGAGTCTTCCATAACTCGCCGAAGATTCATCGAAGAAATCTCATCTTTAATTCGAGGAAGTAAAATCAACCATGATTCGTTGGAGATCATTCGATAATCCTCTACAGTCAATCGACGATGAGAATTTATCAGCAATTTATCGGTGTTTCGTCTACGTTTTATTCTCTCTGCCATAAACGCTCTTTAATCATCGAAGACACTCTCTTAAATTTTATCTGGGTATTGAAAATATGAAATTGAAATTATATATTATTAGACAATATATGAAATAATATATTATTAGTCAATATATGAAATAATATATTACTAGTCAATATATGAAATAATATAAATTAAGTAACAATTGTTGTTTCGACATTAACTTCTTTTGGGGTAGTATTTGGTTATATTGTGTGTGCAAGGTGCATTTCCTTCAAAGGATCAAGATTCCTTGGATATAATAGGAGATAGGTGGCTTGGACATTGTAGGTCTCCCAAATATTCTTTAGAAATGTGGAATGTTTATATTTTCTTTTTAAAGAAATTAGACCAAAAAGCAACAATAACGTCGAAGGGTGGCATAGGGCTTTCAATTAACAAATGACTTCGGTACATCCAAATAAATGGAAGTTTATGAACTGCATCAAGCAAGAGCAAAGGCTAACTGAAATCGAACTTGAACATTAGTTGTTTGTAAAATGCCTACCATGGGAAGGAAAATCTACACTGAAACAACGATGTCCTAGAATAGGTACGAGGCATTGCACATAATTTAAGTTAATATTTTATAATTATTACAATGCATAGTTTAGTTTCCTATTAGTATTAATTGATTAATTAATTGATTAAATATATGAGGAGTTTTTTTGATGTAATATGAATATTATTTTAATATTTTTTTATCCATTATATTATATGCATGCAGTATCCAAAGCTTTTATTAACCTTAATGAGAAAGAAATATCAATAAGTATAACTTAAATTAAAATTTACATATATGCGGTGAATTGAGTTGCTGTTACTTGAAAGGAGGTAAGGAATGATTTCGAAGCTACCGGTATCTCAGTAAGTAGTCGTATCATCAGTAGAGAGCTGCACAGTAGCAACATAAACTGTTTCCAGCCTCGCAAAACCTCTCTGCTTAAAAAAAACCTTGTTGCAAACCGTTCGAAATTTGCTAGAGACGACCATTTTAGAAAAGGGAACAAATTTTGAAATAGTATCATGTGATCGGATGAAAGCAGAATTAATTTTTTTGGGTCCAGTGATACTCATCACGTGTGAAGGTCAAAAGGAACAGCGTGTGTTCCTAAGAACATCATAGAAACTGTGAAGCATGGAGGTGGCAGTATCATTGTGTGGGGTTGTTTCTCTGCGCATATCACACTGGGCCACTCCATATTATTGATGGAAAGATGCATGGCGCCATGTATCGCCAAATTTTGAACAAGAATCTAATTCCGAATGGAAGAGGCTCTTACGGTAGAAAGACTGGGAAGTTCCAGCAGGGCAACGACCTGAATCACATTGATAATTTAACAAGGAAATGGTTCACTGAAAAGAAAATCAACGTCCTCCCATTACCATGTCAGTCTCCAGACGTCAATCCAATAGGAAATCTTTGGGGACCATTGAAGAAACAGGCCAACCAAAGAAATCCTAAAAATCCTGTCGAATTGAAGGAATTCTGCATTGAGGAATGTAGGAAAATAACAATAACTACTTGTGAAGGTCTGATTTACTCGTAGGACAGCCGTCTCCAAGCAGTAGTAGCGAAGGAATGCTTCAGAACCAAACAGTAAATATATATTAGGTGGTGGTTGAATACTTTCGTGACGTGCTAATTTTCATTTGGTCACATATGATTTTATGTAATATTTTCTTATAGAATTTGTAAATAGAAAATAATTTATTTGTTTCAGTGAACAGTTCTAACTGTTTGAATTCGGTTCGATTTAACATTTTCTGTATTTGAATGGATTTATCTATTATTTAATAGTAGATGTCAATTTGTTTCATAAATAAAGATCGTACCAAATTATTTGTACGCTAAGCATACGTATGAGCAAAAAGGAATATAACTGGGAATCAAATTACCAGGAAACAATTGACTGGAAATCAAATGGTACTGGGATCAATTGACCAAAAATCATATGGTACGGGGATCAATTGACCAAAAATCATATGGTACGGGATCAAATGACTCTGTAATCACGTGAGGCAATCAATTGAAAGTTCAATTGACCGGCCACTTTTAAAATATATTAAATTCTATTCTTGTGATTGTTTTAAAACTAATTAAAGAGGTTATATCAAAGTTTAGATTGTGGAACATTATTATACTTGTTGAATATATAAAGTTTTAAAAATTCTAATAACAGAACTCAATTTGTATTACAGCAAAACCTCGCTTTAGACCAGCCTCCTAGTAGACAAACCTCCTATTAGACCAAGAAATTTTTGAAACTGTATACTGGATAAAACCTCGTACTAGACAAAACCCAATTTTTGTCACCTGACAGTTATTCTAATTCTAGTGTAAATATTACAAGGAGTAATAATTACAATACTGTTTTAGAGATGAATTTCTAATTTGAATGATGTTTTATATTTATTTATGCTGTTTTTCTAGGATAAAACATAAGGCAGAATTGGTTTCAGATTTGATGGTAAAGTCTTTGCTAAAAAAAAATAGATGTGAAAAGTTATAGAAAACTAGATACAGTGAAAACTATTCTAATTTCATAAAATTATAATTTAATTGAAAAAAATATTATATTCACTTTAATTGAAGCCAAAAAAAATCATACTGTTTTTAAATTTGTTTCCCATCAAAATTGATATGCTAGTCACCATTAATTTGGCATTAAAGTTTTCATAAACAAATAGAGCAACCGAAATGTTAAAGTCACCGCTTTACTTTTAGAGAAAACGATTCTGGTCTAGTAGGAAACTAATAAAGTGAGTTTCTTACTAGACCAAACAAACTTGAAACGTAACTCTGGTCTACTACGAGGTTTTGCTGTAACTATGAATGGAAGAACAACCCTTGATTATATATTTTATATACAGTAGTTATTAATATAACTAACTAACTAACCTACGGTAATATAAAACCAAGAAAGAAAATTATTGTGGGCCCATTGTACCTACATTAAGCTAAAGAGGTATTCAGCATACATTTCTATGGCCTTGCAAATTCCTTTCTGCATGAGATATAAGAACTAGGAAAGTATTTTGTATTCAAATCAAAAGTTATTATGTTTTTTCTTCCATTCTGTAGACAACTATGAATCTTCTGAGCAGGATGAAAGTGTTGATCTTCTTCATGAATCTTCTTTTCTCTTTGGCTTCGATGTTCAGTATCTTATATATTAAATCCATGGTTGCATTCGATTCGAGAAAATCCCGTTTTCTTACTTACGAAGTCAGACCCATAGCCATGTCGTCGAAGTTCCATTCAATGCTAAAATGTTCTCAAACAGATTGGTGCACTGTTGTCTGCTTTCCATCAGACACGGAGTACATATTGTCAAATATGTACTTAACTAAAATGGGAATAGATACAAGGGTAGAAACTCTCATACCTTGCTACACCAAAAGACTACAAGAAAGTTTGTTTCCAAAGCAAGTTCTGCAACTTACTGGAAGTGATATATTTTTTGGCAGCATTTTGAACAACTTACTATAGCAGGTGTCTCTACCTTCAAACAAGCAGAATGCTACCATTCAGCTCCTTCAGATCCTACAGTACCTCCATTCATGATGATTGAATTCACTTCAGTGCAAAAGGTAACTTCTGTCCTCATTATCGCTCAACCAAATGGCGCTCAAATGGACAAAAAATTCATAGACGCTGAAGTCCGAGTTGGAAACTATACATCAGCTGCAGATCGCTTAACCAACAATCTCTTAATCGATGAGTTACATCAAATAACTACGATGTCACAGGTTATCGAAGTTACAGGGTCTCAACCGATATATGGAAAAGTTGTTTCGATTGAAGAAAGAGGAGCTCCTAGCGACATGGTCATATGCTTCATGGAGATATATTAAACACAAAAGAGATGCCAAGCTCTGTTTGGAAATCAAAAACCAACACTGAAAAACTGTGTTTGAAAACAATAATCGCGAAAGACCGTAATTCATTTTGCTATAACTGGAATAGGATTTCGAATCTCGATGTCAGAAATGCAACTTACACTCAGTAATTTAGATGCTTGGAATTTTTTCCATTGGCCTTATTTTTCGTAAATTGCAATTAGGTAATACAGACATTATGAAGCTTTAATGATATATTTAACGAGATAATTTCAGTCGAATGACATTTGGCTAAATTTCGTTTCTATAATTATTTTTCGTTAATTATGTAAATAATTGGAGCTGCAACAGTTGAATCGAAACAATTACCAAATAAATTAGTTACCCTTGTTTATTTTGAAGTATTTGGTTTTCATATCCGGGCCACTGATAACTTTTTCTGAAATGTTTATTTGTAGGAATCTATATGACTATACGTACAGTGGGGGGACACAACTATTTATATTCCTAGGTTTTTATTATTTATTATACGTACTTCTAGTTAAGTATTCGACCACTCCCTAATATACATTTAATATTTGGTTCCGAAGCATTCCTTCGCTTCTACTTCTTGGAGACGGCTGTCATACGAGTAAATCAAATCTTCACAAGCAGTTATTGTTGTTTTCCTAAATTCCTCAATGCAGAATTCCTTCAATTCGACAAGATTTTTAGGATTTCTTTGGTTGACCTGCTTCTTCAATGGTCCCCAAAGATTTCCTATTGGATTGACGTCTGGAGACTGACATGGTTATGATGGGAGGACGTTGATTTTCTTTTCAGTGAACAATTTCCTTGTTAAATTAATTATCAATGTGTTTCGGGTCGTTGCCCTGCTGGAACTTCCAAGTCTTTCTATCGTAAGAGCCTCTTCCATTCGGAATTAGATTCTTGTTCAAACTTTTGCGATACATGGCGCCTTGCATCTTTCCATCAATAATATGGAGTGGCCCAGTGTGATGTGCAGAGAAACAACCCCAACCCATGATACTGCCACCTCCATGCTTCGCAGTTTATATGATCTTCTTAGGAACACACGCTGTTTCTTTTGACCTCCACACGTGATGAGTATCACTGGACCCAAAAAAATTAATTCTGCTTTCATCCGATCACATGATACTATTTCAAAATTTGTTCCCTTTTCTAAAATGGTCGTCTCTAGCAAATTTCGAACGGTTTGCAACAAGGTTTTTTTAAGCAGAGAGGTTTTGTGAGGCTGGAAACAGTTTATGTTGCTACTGTGCAGCTCTCTACTGATGATACGACTACTTACTGAGATACCGGTAGCTTCGAAATCATTCCTTACCTCCTTTCAAGTACTCATCGGTTTGTTTTTGACTTTTTAAAGTGAAATTTGATGACCCAGTGCATTAGTTTTTCGTGATGCACCTGACCGTGCAAAGTTAATAGTTGATCCGTGTTGATAAATATACGAATATTGGAGCCAACGGGTGGAAATAACACATTTATTTCTGAGAAATCTTCGTGTAGGACCTTCCTTCACTAATAAGTTATATTAATCGTTTTTAATGGTAATCTGATACTTCCTTTACTTTAGGCATGATTCCTTCTCTTAGGAACCCTTTGGGGATTGATAGCATGGCCGTCTATAGTTGAACTATAGACGGCCATGTTGATAGGCGGTGAGTCAGTTGGGAATAACTGCGAAATTGTGAGCATATCCACGTAGTTTCTTATTTTACAAACGCTCAGAATGTTATAGATTGTAAAAACATTGAAATATCGGTTAGAAAATTGTAGAACAGAAATGGTTGAATACTTTTGTTACGTGCACATTTTTTCTTTTAGATTCTTAATCTATTCATTAAAATCTATATTCTGTCAACGTTTCATGCTTCTAGGTGGACTGGAAGTATCATTAATAATAAAAAGCTAGGTGTTTAAATACTTGAGTCCTCCCACTGTATATATGTATAGCGAACGCTGCACTCATTGATTCAGTTGGTATAATGATCTTGTGAACTTAACACTCTTCAATTTGAAGCCTTATCATGTCTAAGGATAAGGTCCCTACTCTATCAGTTTTAGTTATGTAATCCCTGTAGGTATCATTCTTGGTGAAATACATGTCTGGCAGCTATACAGAACCCCATTACAATGACCTTTTCTATATAGGTAATGGCTAGAAAGAATGTAATTATCATAGAGTGGGAAATACATATTTAAAATTCGTTCAAGTTATCAAATAAATATATGTATTTAGAAAAAAAGACATTTGTAATAGATAATAATTTAATTTAAATGTTTCAACATCTTAATATTTATAAAAAAACGAATAAATAAGTTACTATATCCTGGAGATAGATCGTAATATTAAGAAAATTGTGATATTTAGTCCTTTATTTGAAATAATAATAGGTATGAGTTATGAAACTAAGGAAAACCTCGATTTGATATGGAGGAGACATCAATTTTTTTGTGAAGACAATTTACACGTATAAAGGCTGCTTCACAAATCACCGGGATCCGTCCGGGACGTCACCGGTCCATTGAAATTAATGTAACGATATATTTTTTCATTGTCACCGAATCACTGAGAGGAGAGTGACGGAGATGGACCGGTGACGTGCCGGACGGATCCCGGTGATGTGTGAAGCAGCCTTAAACCTTACAAGATTAATTGCATATCATGTTTGTATAGACTGCAGATTAATTTCGATATATAATGCATGAAATAACTATTATATAAGATTGTTTGATCTGGAAGTTGGTTTTGTAGTGATGTATGATCACTAGGGTTGTGACTTTGCATATCTTGCATATTGGTGAAATAATGCATATGCATATGAAAAACGCATATGCAAATCTTGAAATGCATATGCAATTCTTGAAATGCATATGCAAATAGAAAATACATATGCAAAATAGATGCCCATTAGAAAAAATAAAATGCTAATAGAAAATGATTAGTAAAATAAGTTGATTTTTGATATTCAAATGATAAACTTCTACATATATAGATAAATAGTATCATGTGAATGAATAAGAGCTAGATTTTTATTCTACTTAGGAAATTTAAAAATTATAGGCTAGGTTATAACGAGGTGGGGAACTTGGTTGTACTCTGCTTTTTAATATTCCTGATATTTATCAGAGAAAAAAGGCAAAAACTTCTACAGAGCATAGAAATGACGAAAGCAAGTCATGCGTTCATAGATTCAACATTCTTAGTAATTCCATTAACAATAGAGAAAATTGAGGCGCCAGGCAGGTCAATCTCAACAGTGATCACAAAGATTAAAAAAAAAAATTCTCAAGAATATTTATGTTAGAAATATTACGTAAAGCTTATATTAGTAATCACTAATCAGTACATATTAAACAAAAATGATGTATATTCAATCATCAAAGACATAAAATCAATTCTGACAGGATAATCTGCACAAGTCAATCTATACATGAAATTTTAAAATAACTTGGCCCATCAAATATGGCGAGTCTCATATACACACTTCTAGTTTCATGTGATGTAGAGGGGATATTTTATGAGTACAAAAATATTTTAGTTTTGAAAACCTAAAATATACAGTAACTAGATTACGTGCACTCGGTAGATCGCATACCTTCGCCACCGCTTTGACCCGTTTTCTCCCAAAATCTGATCAAATGGTTTCTGTATATTGACCAATCATCCCACCATGTTTCATTCAATACGGTTCAATACTTTTTGAGTTATGAATATAAATGATCTTGACCTTTGACCGAGTCGCTCTCAAAATTCAACAAGAAGTTCAATGGACATTGACCAATCGTCCCACCAAATTTCAGGCAATTTGGTTGAACACTGTTTCAGTTATGCAAATAACAAGATGATAAATATATAAATAAATGCCTGATAAAATATAACATTCTGCAAATTTGCGAAGGTAATAATAAAATTTAATTAATTTATCGACTGATTTTCATATTTTCTAAACTAGTGTTACTGTATATATTCATTTATGTATTATATATACAGGTTAAGCTCGTACAACGGACAGCATATGGGTAAAGCCCCCCAACAAAGGACAAAAATTATTAGTTTAATTGGGGATTTGAACTTTTAAGTTTTCTTTAACAGCATTTCAAAGAAACTCTAATGAGGGTAAACAATCTCAGATTATTATTGAATAAATTTTTTAATGAAAATCTTATAATATTTATATAACTTACTCATATAAATACGTAGGTACGAAATAATAAGGTAAGTAAAATCAACCAAAGATATTAGTAACTAAATCAAATGAAAATATAGGGTAGTTACACCTCTTTTTAATTTTATAGAGCTTCTCTAATCAAAGAAAATGTGTAGGAAATGAGTAACAAAATCAAAATACTGAAAATCTTAAAAACAATACATTAAGTGTTTATTGTAAATTGTAATACCTTGAATATAATAAATGTACGACTAGATAATTGGTAGACGAATAGAATATTAGTTAAACTATATAATTCAAAGAGGTTGTTGTAGGAGTTGCATGGCCAGAAGAACATATATTTTTTAGGAGGTGTCCGTTTAAAGATCGTTCGCTGTACGAGCTTTAATTACCTGTATACTTATAGTGTATATACTAGATTCTTGATAAATGTACTTGAAAGCAGCTTTGTAAGAAGTATTTCAATATATTGAAATTATCTTCAATTAAAAGATGTTAATTAACATCCTTTATTTTACCACTTGGTGTTTAAATATTTTTTACATTTAATAAAAAAATATATTTAAAATATATGAGCTTCTTAGTAACAGCCTGTTTCGAGAAATCCATACGTGTAATGTTTTTTTAATTAAAATTATTCGCCGCATATATTTTGTATATGCGTTTTATAAATGCATAAACATTTTATAAAATGCATATGCACTTTATGGAAATGCATATTTCAAGCAAATATGCACTAAATTTAAATATTTATGTGCATACACTGCATAATACACTAAATTGTATAGTCTCACAATTAAAGAACTTCGAAGTATACAGTAAATTAGAAGAATGTTCATATCAATGTATAAATTTTATATGTATATGTTTAATCCATATTAGATTTTTATTCTTCAGGTTTATAATAATATCAATTTACGATTATCTTATATGTGTGTGTAGTAAGTAATATTTAAGCATTTTGCAATCAAATCGATGGAATGATATAGACAGAAAACATGTTTTTATATAGTTCTAATTGAATTTTTTTTCCGAATTAAACTAAGAGTCTCAGCTAATTTAAATTTCATATATTGATAATGTGAACTCTGAGTGTTTTTTAAATAAGAGGTTATTTACTTTTACCAAAAAAAACATTTCATCTCATCAATTTTCAATTATAAACAAAAACTGCAATCTCAATTAATTCTCAAATATTGAACAAAATTGGTGAACTCGTTTAATATTTTCAAATTTGTTGTATAAGTCACAGTTTACTTCACTAATATATCTATATGAGATGACTCCTAGGTTTCGAATTTCATTACTATATCCACATATATTCTATAAATATATCGTGCAACAGCCAATTTTAATTGACTACTATTTCCTATTTTAGATATATAATCATATTTCTATTTAAGTTTCAGTAGCTATTTGTTCAGGTATATTTTGATTAGGTAATATTCAAATTTTGTTAATCCTTTCATACATTATACATTTATACTTGTTATTAATATTGTAATTAGGTTTCGTTTAATTTATGTCATATCTGTGGGAATTTACATGTACTATTCATTTAGCCATACAGTAATGGGAGCAAGTAAAGATAACTAACCACAAGTAAAGATAACGGACCACCGAATTTTATTAGATTTTGGGAACATTCGGGTCAAAGGGCAAAGATCAAGGTCATTTATAACTCAAAAAGTATTAAACCATATTGCATGAAACTTGGTGGGACGATTGGTCATTATCCAGTCACCAGTTTATTAAATTTTGGTAGCAAACGGATAAGTGGCAGCGAAGGTTTGCGCACTACCGAGTGCACGTAATTTAGTTTTCCATATTTTTACTACTCGTTCTTCACAACTTCAAAATGAATCACGTTTTTTTATCATTCTTTCCATTAATAAAATATGCAAAATTAATGAATAATCATTAATATGGTTGTATATTTATAAAATACTAAAGCAAATATTTTTAAAACTAAAAAAAAAAGTTTCCTGGTCCGTTCACTTTACTAGCTTAATTACTTGGTCCGTTATCTTTACTTGTTCCCAGTATTGATATTAAGTAATTTTGTTCCTATTTTCATCTTATTGATTAAACTTTTATAATAATCTAGAATCGAATAATTTTTTCATACTTCAATGGAATGTTTCTCTCACAGCTTAACATGATCGTTTGTAGTTTCCCATACTTTAAGGTTCTTTCTAAATTGCTTATTCCCGAGTGTATTTTCTTCGTTATACCTAATTTTGTATCCTCATTACAGAGTTGAATTAATATATAGAATATATTCATAGTTTGCAATGATTAGTCATATTCACATTAAAATTAATTAATATTAATTATTATATCTAATACATAGTCTTCATTATTAGAGTCATACTGTATAATACAGGTTTCAGTTTCCCTGTTTTGTACCTAATATGACTAAATCATGTACACCAAACAGCACACTTGTATTCTTTTGATTTTTAATATCATTCAATTAATCTAAATTATT
Source organism: Caprella mutica (assembly GCA_947561585.1). Classification (NCBI taxonomy): domain Eukaryota; kingdom Metazoa; phylum Arthropoda; class Malacostraca; order Amphipoda; family Caprellidae; genus Caprella; species Caprella mutica. Next base: position 52,109 of record CANNZV010000504.1, on the reverse strand, counting down.
ACATTAATTTAATCACCGAAAATTCTTAAAGCAATATATAGTGACTATATACTATAATTTAATGTAAAGAGACTACTAATCTTATTAGTTCAACCTTCATTGCATCATTATTGGCCTCATATTTAACTTACTGTAAAATTCATTTTTAATACCTTTACAGGCTCCTACTCTACCACTACAACACTATTCTAATTCATGTAACCTTTTTAATCTCGTGAATATACTTAATATAGTGAATGAACTTTATTTACCTACCTATTCTACTACCAATTTAACTATTTTAAACCACTTACTAAAGCTAAGTAAGAAAAAAAACAGAAAAAATATCAAGTTAGCTGAGTAGTTGTTTCTGCTAGGTAGCAATCCTTTTTATTCAGCAATCATCTGATTCCTGCATCTCTTATGAATGCGCATACAATTATACGTGAGTAGTTAAGTACTTACTTTCAAGAGAAATATAAATAGATAATCATTTACCATGCGAGGCCCAACTCAACTAAAATACTGAAAAAGTGAGCAGCAGCAGTTCCGGTTTCCACGAGTTTACATAATGAATATGGTTCAAGAATAGATACCAAGTTACAAGTGTAGTAACCACAAAAGTTCATGGATGCAGAAAAGCTACTACGTTGGCTACACTCACGGATGTAAGAGGAAAATGAAGAGGGGATAGTAAATGAAGGCTGCATACCTAACACAAAATCTAAGACCTCGTAGTTGAAGAGCATAACCCTAGCGGTAACTTCTAAAACTAGAAATACTATTAAGCGATTGAAGCAATTATGTAAAGAACAATCATATTTGGTTTGCATACAATTTAGTTGATATTAGAAACATTTGAAAGTTCACCGAGATGGAATGGACAGCAACTCGGGTTACAACCGTTCGCTATAAACAGCACAAAGTAATGTCCGGAAGAATACAGAATTCTCTGCAACATCCATGAAGGAGTTCAATGAAAATGAAGTAGGTAGCACAATTAAAATGTATTTACAAAATTTTACAGCTATTTTTGTCTATGGAGCTCTGTGCATTATGGAGTCAAAACAAGTCTTACACTAGCATCCAATTACACTAGTCACGAATTTGAGTATAAAATGGTGAAACTTGAATCTTCATTTAAAGTGGTTACACATGGAAGATTATAGGAAATTTCTTTGAAAATTTAGGGTAAAAGTAGATACAAGATGAGGAGAATAATGTTCATGTTGGCTCTTTGATAGGCAATACACCCCTGCATCCTTCACGTACTCCTATGATAGCAATGAACAGATTAATGGATAGATAGGATGCTAAAACACGGAATAGACTTTCTATTCAACATCCGTGATAATGCCTACGAAAATGGGTACACAATGAACTTACAATTTTAAGAACTAATAATTAATAAAGATAAAAACAACATTTATATGATAAATAGCAAATAAAAATCACATTTTTTTTCTATTTCTTAAGTTAGAAATAAAGGATTTAAAGAATCACTTGGTATCATATGTAGAGTTCCGTAATTCTACCAACAAAAAAGAAGTCATTCGAACTAACACTGGTCATACATCAGCCATCTAGATTCGTTCTATAGTTGCATAGATAGTAATTATTCAGAAAAGAAATCTACGTGAAAAGCGACAATAAATGCATATTGAGAAAAAGTAAATAATTGGTTCGGTTGCATTGAAAATGACAACAAAATGCATTAATGTGATGAAAAAAAAAGGATAAAGAGTCTCGAAATCAAAGCATCAGAGTAGCCCATTAGTCCTACATAGGACTAATTCAGGAAGGAGCTACGTAGAGGATCATAACAAAAACAATGATAACAATAGAAGAATACGATATAATTTAGATGTTTGAGCTGAGATTTTTCTTACGATGCTAAATTAGATACCACTGAGTGTACCGGACAGTACAATTTTGCGAATATGACAATAATTGCCTCAACATTAATTAATAGCATTGATCTGAAGATGAAGATTACATTCAATCAGTCATCATGTCTGTAGAAGTTGTGGTACATTAGTTCAGATAAGTAATAATTCATTTTCAGATTTTCTACTATGTCAAATATTTCATTCAATCATAGTAAGTCACTAAGACAATTTGATCGAAAAGCTACTCCGTGAATGCAGTTACTTACCAAAGAATGTGACGAAGAGGGACACAACCACCGCTGGCTGCACTCACAGATGGAAGAGGAAAATGAAGAGGTGATAGTAAATGAAGCTTAAAGTCAACCTAACACAAAATCTAAGACCTCTTAGTTGAAGAGCATAACCCTAACGCTATCCTGCGAAACTGAATAATAGTGATTAACAAGGTAAAACTGACATAGCACAATCCGAATTATAATAATTGAGAAGGATATTATCCACCACAGACGGCTTCTAATAGTGCACGTGGAGAAATTTCATTCTAATTAGTATTAGAGAAGCAATTAATGATAGCTAGCACTCTATTTACACTGTTCCTAATAAACTGCTGGTAATATTGCAATCGATGAGGTTTGTGACAAGACAGTTCAAAGGGCCGTACACACGCAGGGTTTCTTTCAAGTCTTTCCACCAGACATTTTAAAGAGCTCCTACTTTTTCCATGAGACTTTTGAATCATATAAGAAAAAACGATCTAATTGTTCATTCTTATATAATTCAAAAATCTCGTGGAAAAATTAAGAGGAGCTTAGCAAAAAGTCTGGTGAAAAGACTTCAAAAACCCTACGTGTGTACGGCCCTTAACAGAAAATACCCTCACCATAGAAATAAGATGAAGCGAAAAAACCTAAAACAAGCTAACTGTGAAATTGATGGAATAATACATAGGGTGAGTTCACAGTTATAGGACTGTTACACATTTTCGAATATATAAAAGAAAAGTATATAATAATTATAATTAAATTGCTATTCATGATACCATTCAAATAACAGTTCAAATATGATCGAAAATGTGGAACCGACCGAAAACCTTGAACTCACCCTATTTAGCCAAGGGTTTTAAGGGCCGTACACATTTGTTTCAGTTGGTATCCATGATACCTGCAGGTATCATGGATACCAACTGAAACAAATGGTAATTATATAGTTTTTTCTTATATTCTCGTGGAAAAAGTAGGAGGAGCTTAACAAACAGTCTGATTGAGAGACTTAAAAACCCTACGTGTGTACGGCCATTAAAAGGAAAAAGGCTCAGCTATCTTCTTCTCCGAAGATACAATGAGCTGGTGAGCCTATTAACAGGAGACTACTGTAGAATATAATAAGTTACAACAAATAAAATGATATGAACACATTTACAAACAGAAAGTCGTAAGGTGTAGCGCAGGTATTCTTCATCTTTCACTACACCACTAAAATCAGTCATAAAACAATAACATTTCACAAATTTCGACGATAAAATAACTAACATATGCGTTCATTTAATATATCTTTAATGCATAATCTTTTAATATTACATTTAGGTATCTGAAGGATTTCTTTGTCCATGGAGCTGTCACTAATTTAACAAGGAATGAAAACACGCACCTCAAATGCTTACAGTTGTGTTACGCGATATAAGTAAATACATTTAAATTCCAGCTAAAATATATTAGTTCACTATTTATACGATAGATATCACTAAAACGAGGCATCTGCCTGATATAATATATATATATATATAGTTATTAATTGAATTAGCGAATACTAGCAGTAGCTACTAATTTAAGTTTCAACCTACCGATAGGTGGGTTAAGAGAAGAGCGAGTCAATCACACTCCAATAGATGGCGCCAGGGTAAGTGTAAAAAAGAACCGCAATCTGGCACCGAAGATATACACTAACTTGTATGACAAGCAATTAAACTTCATTCACTTTTACTAACTACATTCATGCATTACTTCTGATAGAATATGTTGGATGTAGCTAGTCTGGGAGCTAGCAGAGAAAAAACATTAAATATTCAATTAGAGCAAATAAATAGGGAGTAGCTATTGCTAGCTGGTAACCACTCAGCAAGTAATAGTGGTAGAAGAGACTTGTCATTGCATCTTCAGCACAGCTACCAAATGTCTCTCCAACTATTACAAACTATTTAGCTAAATATCAATTGGTCTATGATGATTTGAATCAATAGAGAGTAGGGCAAGTTATGCATCAGTCCACATCTTCAGTTACGCAAGAAAGAACTATGTAATACCAATTAAAATAATATAATAATTAATATATAGTTTTTCTTACATAACCGAAAATGTGGAACTGACCGATAATTTGTAACTTACTCTACCATGTCTAAGTAAGATGTTCTGGGAACCAATTGACGCTTTAAGTTGATAGTCAGTAGCATGGTGCTCCTACAACCATGCATGGCATACAAGGCTCTATGTTAAGCTGATGTCAATTATGATGATGGAACAACTCCTAGCGAGTGATGTCTCCAGTAGAAAACTCTGAAGTCAGTTGGTAAGCTACTAGGTCTTGCTGGTTGCTGTAGCAGAGCGCTAGGTCTTTCTGGTTGAGGCAACAGAGCGCTAGGTCTTGCTGGTTGCGGCAGCAGAGCTGTGTTGAGAAGAGAGGGTCAGGGAAAGCATCTGGGAGGAGAGATTGAACTCTTCAGGCCAGCGCTCATTCGTAGAGTCTGCTATCTGCGTTGCACTGTTTCAGAGACGAAAAAAGTCTTAGATTAGGTGAAGCTACATAGGAAAAAGTATAAATATAGGAAGTAATCATTACAAGCCTTCATAAAAGAATTAACAATGCCGTCTATTTTGTGAAAGCATATACAACTCACGAGTAACCCATCCTAGCACTCTCCTTGTCAAAGTCTTCAAGCTCCCGACCTTGCTTCTCCTGCATCAGTCTAATACGCTCATTGCGCTCATGCTCAAAGCGAACCTAGAATGGAGACATTGGCAAAAATGAGTATCTGCTGAATGGATATGAGAAACTTCACTTAAACTTTATAAAAAGATATGGTAAGTGGCTAGTGTTCATAGCTACGGCTAAACATACGGTGCAGTAAAATGAAATTAACCACAACATGGTTTTTAAACAACCTCTGCATTTACTTAGTACTCTAGTACATCATCATTAGTACTCTAGTACATCATCATTAGTACTCTAGTACGCACATTGAGTCAAACTATATCTATACTTTATAGTTTATACCTACTGCGCGTTTATTCATGCTGTAAACAAAATTACAGCATGAAAAAATCCCTTATCTACATGTACATATAAAACTGGTACGTTTATTCAATCGTAGAGTTTCCTCACACACCATTTTCTTTGCTGCGGCATTCATTTAGAGATGAACTTATAAATAGTATTACTAATAGATAATAGTCAGTGTTGATCCTCTATATGCATCACTCACCACCTCTTCATTCATCTTCTGCTGCAGCACAGTACTGCGCATGTTGATCCTGTCTTCCAGTTCCCTGCGCTCTCTGGCCCTCTGTTGTTCACTGGCCTGCCTGTTACGCTCCTGATAGTCTGTTAGGAGGTTCAGCTCACGCTGCAGCTTGTCTGTTGTCTGCGACTGCTCTATCTCCTGCCAAAATAAGCCACAACGGTTTAGAATTATGATATTGGAAAAAGATTAGTAATAGCTACCTCAGTAATATGCCCAAAACAAAATTATAAAAGGGCTTGATGAATTATAGTTCAGTTTTTGTACTTTTCATCAATAAACTTTTTTATCCTTATGAAGAACATACATTAGATTAGTCACAGTGGTTCAAATAAAGTCAAGTTCTCTATTAACAATTTAGTTTTAATCAAAATGAAATTAAGAAAAGAGGTCTAAATTATTAGATTACAATTGTGTAGCTAGTTCATAACTATTTTTCAACAACAAATAAATTTTTTCAAATAGTTGAGTTTTATGATTAGCTACCTGGTCAATGTTTTTTATCGCTTTTACAGTACAAGAATGAAACAATTTATTGATGAAAAGGCATACAAGAATTGTCACTCACCTGACACTCATCGAGTTTGAAGCTCTGTCTCTGCAGCATCTCAGTGATACTTTGCTCGTACTGATCAGCCAGCATTGCAAGTTTGCGGCGCTGGTCCTCCTTCAGTCTCTTGATGATTGCCCTCTGCTCTTCTCGGGGCGTCTTGGCCATTACCTGGGGGTGGGAGAAATAAAAAATTAGGGGAAGAGTTATCGTTACACATTTTTGGACGCGTAAGGAAAAAATATAATACTTATTTACCTTTTAATTTGTTAGTATACATGATACCTTCGGTTATCATAGATACCAATTAATATAATAATAAAATATCTTTTTAATCACACTCACTCACTAACACACCTGCTGCTGCTTGTAGCTACTCAATACACAGACACACCTGCTGCTGCTTGTAGCTACTCAATACACAGACACACCTGCTGCTGCTTGTACTCAATACACAATTACACCTGCTGCTTGTACTCAATACATACACACCTGCTGCTTGTACTCAATACATACACACCTGCTGCTTGTACTCAATACATACACACCTGCTGCTTGTATTCCTTGTACTGTTGCCTCTGTATATTAATGGTGTCTCTGAATTGCCTGCGAATCTCAATCTCTTTCTGCTTGAGACTCTTAGGCTGCTGTTTCTGCTGCAGCACATGCTTCTTGTGGAGTTCTTTCTCAATGCGCTTCATGTACTCGTGCTGACTGTTGAGCTCAGCACCATGCTGCCTGTTCATCTGCTCTTCCTTGAGGGCGTGAATGGCTTTCTGTTGCCTCCTCTCAAGCTCTTGTGTCTGTTGCTGGTGTCTGAAGAGGGAAAACGAAATTTGAATTGGAGAAATAGATTTTAGTTTAGTTTCTTATTAAATTCTTTTATATTTTACCATGCATACAAACTCAATTTGCAATTTCTTCCGGTATATGAATTTTACCTGTATTTGTACACGTGTATGTAATTAATCTAAATATTTCAACATTACAAAACATAACTATTTCATCAAAATATAAAATATTATTGATTCAATAGTTAGCTAGTTACTGGTGTACCAACAAGAAGAATATTCATAGTATCCTTGTGGCGTGATACGACGAGAACTTGTTTATGACTATATAAATGGACTATTCACCTGAGCAACATCTTATGGGCAGTGTCAAGCTGCAACTCCCTCTTCAGTAGCTCTTCCTTCAGAAGGTCTTGCTGCCTTCCAAAGCAAGAGAGGAGTCCTCTGCGCCTGAACTTGCGTGTCTCCAGCTGCAAATAATCTGCCTGACTCTCAAGTAGCTTGGCTTCCTCCGCTTGCTCGTTGGCTTTGAGGTACTCACGCTGAGTTCTGAAATAGAGTTACTAGTTTAGATACACTCTTTAGTTAATCAGCCAACATTCCTTCTGAGTTAGCTACAGAAAAATAATTTAAAAAAATATAATCTAATTTGATGTACACCTAATCATTTACGAATACAGATTTATTGATGAAAAACATAAAAGTACAATTAATCATAAAACACATTTTTAATTCTTTATAAGAAGGATTTTTCGGGTAGCTAACACTAAAAAAATATATATTTAGAAGACAACAGGTAGATATAAATTTATATTTAGTTAGATATTAGAAATAGAAGAGTATCTAGCAAATAGAGCTGTAACTACTAGTTAGTTGCCTAATATTCTCACTGCAGTGTTGCCTCCTTTTGTTTCTTGCTGGCATTAGCATCGGAGAGATCTTTTTTCCACTTCTCTATGTTCTCCTTAAAATGCTTTTTGCAGTGTTGCTGGAAGGTTTTAAGGTCTAGAGAGTGTCTGTTGGCTATGTCTGTCTGTAGTCTCTTGACAGCCACTGAAGTACTGTCTCCTTTCTTTTCTTGCTCCTTGTCATGTTTCTGCGGATAGAAGCAATGAGTTATTAGTGGTAAATGAGATACATTTTCAATTTCTTCTCTTGCTCCTTGTCATGTTTCTGCGGATAGAAGCAATGAGTCATTAGTGGTAAATGAGATACATTTTCAATTTCTTCTCTTGCTCCTTGTCATGTTTCTGCGGATAGAAGCAATGAGTTATTAGTGGTAAATGAGATACATTTTCAATTTCTTCTCTTGCTCCTTGTCACGTTTCTGCATATAGAAGCAATGAGTCATTCCTTGTCATGTTTGTGGAGCTAAGGAAGAATGTCCAAACCAGGGTTAATTAACCTGTGGGTAATTTGAATATTTCATATGGTAACGAAGTAGATAATTGTAATTTTCTGTTTATTTTGAATTAGCTGGTTACAATACTTTCTTTTCTGCAATATTTTCTGTCCATAATTTATCGAAGTATAGGCTACAGCCACTTAGTATTGCACTATTGCTTATTACATTAACAGTATTAATTTTTCTTATCATATTGATATAGGGTAACAAAACTATTCAAGTGGGTAAATGCCTGAAGAAACAAACCAAAATTTAAGAAACACTGGTTTAGATTATCATCTGTAGTTACTTTATTTAAAAAAGTAATCTTACTTATTAAATAATAACCACTTGACAGTCCTTACTCAGTGTAGCTACATAATTTTATCGCATTAGCTAATAAATAATAAACTATTCCACCCTGATATTATTTCTTTGAACTTTAGAGAGAATAATCTTGCATAAGTACACAATAAAGTTATCAGGAAAATGAGGAAATATAGATAGCTACTTCAATTACACTGAATACTGACAGGAGTTGAATTTCTTGCAATACATTTTACCGTTAGAGGTTACAGTAGTGATTTTCTGTTATAGACAACTTCACCCATTAATGAGCGAATTAGAAGTTATAATTTGACTTCTATTGTTCAAAGCTACTCACAAGTCTTAGTTTTTCGAGTTCTTTGCTGAACTGCAGCAACAAGTTCTCATACTCTTTGTCCAACATGTGTTTGTGACCCTCCATCTCAACCCGACACTTCTCCTCCAACTGAAAAAGGAATGACACTCTCAACATCAGGTAGAAACATATGGAGTTAATTCACATTAGCTATCATCACGTCTTGATTCCACAATATTATGAAGTAGTTATATTGAAAATAGAGTTAGGGTAAGTAACAAATTATTAATCGGTTTCACATTTTCGGTCATATATGAGAAAATGATATAATAATTGTAATTGGTATCCATGAAACTTGCAGCTATCATGGACACCAATAATAATTATTACAATAAATTAAAATATACCGTTTTTCCTTATAGCTACGACCGAAAATGTGAAATTGACCGATTATTAATATTTTACCCTATTCAAGAGAGAATACTATTAGATATTCAAAATTAAAGAAAATATTATTATTATAACTAAGGCTCGGACATTGGAGCATTTATAAGTTAAATGCTACTAGCGCTCATAATGCTCCAAACGCTATAAACGCCCCAAAATGCTGCAAATGATCCATATGTACTCTGGTTGACTTCTATTGCGCACTAAGATTGAGTAATGTCAAATAACTGTATCATTCTTACCGGGTGGATAACTGTACTTTTAAATGTAGCTATTTAATGGTTGCTGCTTAAACGTGAATGATCGAACTAATTTCACATAGTTATCTGGCAGTGATTGCTGAGACTGTTTATTTGGGCAACCTTTTTAATTTATACATTTCTTTCCCCATCCTTCATATTACCAATAATTAGTTCGTATAAATATTCTTAAAGTAAAAATAGGTTAAAATACGAATTTGATATTGATAGAGAGATAGCTTCTGTGAAATACCAGGGTATGTGTTTGTGTGCTATTGCCTAGGTACAGTCAAAGAAATTGTATCCGTAATTCTTGTTGATAGCTAACTAATTTCAAATGTTGAACAGAAATCATAGTAGGTACAGGTTAAGCTCGTACAGCGGACGATCTTTTATCGGGCAAAAATATCCGTTCTGTAAGGGCCATGTAGCTCCTATACAATGACATCTCTAAATTATTTGGTTTAACAAATATATTCTATGTCTACCATTAATCTAGTCATGCATTGATTTAATTTGATTATATTCACTTAATGAGTTAATGTATTGTTGTTCAGTTTTTTTAATGATTTAATTTTGTTACCCTTTTCCTATACATTTTCTTTGATTAGAAAAGTTGTATAAAAATTAAAAAGAGGTGTAACTATTCTAATATTATCCTTAGATTTTCACGTAATTCATATCTATTTAGCTGCTAATATCTTTGTTTTATTTTACATACCTTATTTTTTCGTACATTTGTTTGAGTAAGTAAATACTGGGTTGAATGTTTTGCAAGGCGTAGTGAAGAAGTCAGACTGAAATCTTTCCCGAATTGACTCCTAAGATGGTTCCCGCTATGCTAGTGCCCCTGTTACTTCCACAGAAGTAGAGATTATTCTTTTTATTGAAATATTTGGTCTCAGATAGACGATGAAGTGTCAAAAAAAATGTTAAGGAAGTAATGTTTTTATCTTGTTAATATGGGTTAACTTTCACATTCTTACCAAACTTCAACAACATGTGATTCTAGAATTTTCTGTATCATTATAGACTCAATATAGATTCCAATTATTATATGTACTGTATACGTTCGTTTTGGTTTCAATATCTATTGTTCTCTCTCTAATGTTTTTTCAAGTATTGCACAATACCTTTGAGCCTTACATATTTACATAATGATTTTTCAAAATGAATTATTTATGGGTAAAATTAAAGATAATTCTTGTGTATATCCAAAAACTCTTCAAAAAACAAAACCTCGTTAAAATTCTTTTTCTTTTTTTCTTTCGGTGCATGAAACACTCCAAAAACTGCCTCAAATGCACCAATAACTGTCCCCAAATGCACTGATAAGTGCCCCAAATGCCCCGATAAGTGCCCCAAATGCTCTTTTCTATCGCTCCTACTGCACATTTATAGCGCTACAAGTGCTCGTTTTAACCGCTACTACTGCTCTTTTTTAAGTGCTCCAATGTCCTAGCTCTAATTATAACATTATTTGTTATATCTAGTTTTCTCTGCGACTAACCTTGAGCTGAGCCCTTTGGTGCTCTCTCCTGATGCGCTTATAGCCTGAGAGTGCATCACCAATGTCCCCAGGCTGATGGTCTTTGTTCTGTTTGCTGATGATGGAGGTGGTGCGTAATGTCTCGAAGTTGCCCCTCCTCCTCTCGAGAGGGTTAGGCTCTCCTCCAGCAGCTGCTGCATTCTCCCTAGCAACCAGCGACAGACTCTGGTCAGCCACAGGGTGTAGGCTGGGGCCACCCTAAGGGATCACGAGACACTTTAGAGCTAAATTTAGAAATGAAATTTTATGATTAAAAAATTGGTTTTGTTAATTTCATTTATCAAGTAATTTTTTAATGGTCAACTTTACCAATGAAATTTTATGATAAATCAAATTGGTTAGGTCAATTTAATTTATCAAATAACTATAATGATAATTTTTTAGAGTTAAGAGTACAATTGTTAGTGGTATATCAATTCATTAACTTCTCTCTTGTCCTATTGAAATGAAGATTCCCAATTAAATTGATTTAACCAAAAAAAGGCAGCTAATTTTTTCACTGCAAACTTATTTTAAATCAATACAAAATAGTTTAAAATGGAGAGCATTGATATTTCAGACAGAAATATTCAGCTCTACAGAAAGCCAATAAATTGTATTGAGAAAAATAGCTATATATGTATGTTACCAGATAAAAAATTAATTAGCAGAAGATTAACGTCTGCTTCGAAGCAAAAGGTCATATCGGTGAAGTCAGAAAGATATTATATACGAGGGACTGGAAGAAACAGTCAGAAAATAAATTTCTACTATGAACAAAGTCACCTACAACCATTGGTGACAATACTAATTGATGCAAAAAACTACTCTGTGAATGCAGTCACTTACCGGTGACTGCACTCACGGTAGGGAAGAGGAAAATGAAGAGGTGATAGTAAATGAAGCTTAAGAGCCTACCTAACACAAAATCTAAGACCTCGTAGTTGAAGAGCAAATCCCTAGCTCTATCCTGTAAAACTGCAAGTGGTGTTGACAAATTTATAAACATTGTAATAATGAGAAGGCAATGTATAATCCATTTTACAACAGTTCGGGACCCCATGGCACTAATTTACTTTCTTCCATTCACCACAGACAGCTTAAAGATAGCATCCCTGAGGATAACTATCATTAACTCTATAAAATATCAGAAATATAAATGACCATCATGAACTAGCTACTGTTCTCTTATTTATACACTTTAAACAAATGACATAGAGTGATTTTCTTAGAAATATATAGGATAAGCTACAAGTTATAGGAAAGTTCAACATTTTCGATCATAAGAAAAAATGTATACACTTAAAATTAAACTTATATTTCAATTGGTATCCAAGATACCTGCATTATTTAATTTATATACATTTTCTTGTATGATTGAGAATGGCGGAACAGTCTGATAACTTTTAACCTACCCTAGGTAAGATTAATGATTAGTATTAAGCAACCAATATACTCATTCTATTACTAAAATGGTGACCATGACTCATAGTGTGACAGATTAGTAATAATTTACCAGCCACACTTTAAAACATGGCCCCACTATGAAAGGGCAAAGATGTCAAGTTAATGATTAATATATGCAACACTATTGTATGAGCACAGTTAGTCATCTTAAGAGTTAGCCACAGTTAAGGGACAGGTGAAAAGGGAAGACCAGATCAAGGAGAGGATGTCTAGAATTTTCAGAGAGGGATGGGGGGGGGGAGAGTGTGTGTGTTAGTTTGTGTGTGAATGGGGGAGTGCACCTGGAAATGAAGTTAAGAACTACTGGTGAAGTTAGTAAATTAAACTTATAATTTGATCCTACTTAGCTAGAACAGTTTCAATTCACTTAGGAATTATCTTTCCAGTAAAGACTTTAATATTTCAAATAACAACATGGCTACATACATATAAATGTTGGTATAAATGTCAAACTGGAATATTAACCATCTACCTAAGAGTTTGAAACAACAATCATATAAACTGTTGTCATAGATTCTATTCCACTTCTTCTGAAAAGAAACTAATTAACTAGATAAATACAATTCAACCCTTAAAAGACTGACTGAGGAATTTAAGCTCAACAAACTGAATTCATTCAATATAATAACACTATTCCTTCTTATCAATCTTTGGTAAATAACATTTTGCCCAGTACATTATTAAGATAAAAGCTATTAACTGACAACAAATCATATAATTCGAGACGCTGGTTTACTGAATATCTTTGTGTAAAGAATCCTCTCAAATTCGGTCAGACCAAAAAGGGTTAAAAGTAGAAATATGCCGGCACTCGCAGAAATAGTGCTATATTTTTCATTGTGCCAGCAGCTTTGATAGAGTAACTAAATACTCTCTAGAATTAGCTATATTAATTTGGTAAGTTTGCTACCTACTTTGAAATATGAAGAGAAGTGAATCAACATAATTTTAACTTTTTAAGGTTGTGAATTGAGAATTTGTAATTATCTTTTAAAGAAAGAATTTCAAATAGTTCAAAATAATGCAATTAATCAAACATTTCATGTTGCTTAATCACAAAAAGAATTGAATCACTCTCTGTATGAATAAATTAGATGAATACGGATGAATTACTGCAAAATATGTACATAGCGTTCTTTTTACACAGTGAGCATGCATCAACACTGAATATTTGTTAGTAAAAAGTTAGCATTAGTTCTTGTTGTTAGTAACAGCATGTAAAAACACAATTCAAACAACCATTCAAACAACCTATCTTAAAGTCAAAAAGTAAAAACAGATGTCTATATAGGGTAAGTTCCGAATTATCGGTCGGCTTCGCATCTTTGGTCATATAAGAAGAACTGTATAATAATTAATAATATGCATTCTGTTTCCTTTCAATTGGTATCCGTGATAACCAGAGGCTTCATGGATGATGGATACCAATTTAAATAAAAATTATTTAATCATGATTATATCGTTTTTTCTTATACAACAGAAGATGTGAAACAGACCAATAATTCGGAACTCACACTATTAAACTCTTAGTTGTCCCCCTGTAGCTACTAAATACACTTAAACAAGTGGGTCTATTAAGAAGTAGGTATACCATGTCATTAATATGAAAAAGATTCACATTTCAATTTTCCACACAAATCATTTATAAATGAGAAGAATTTTGAATAAAATACTTTTGAAAGCTTTCGGTTAAAGTCGATTTGAAGAAATGAGAGCAATTGATTGTTAGATTTTTACCACCATCACCTAGCTATAGCTTTTGCCATTACCAAATAACCAATAGCTAGTTATTACCAAATAATTGTAGCTATAACAACAGTCTCAAAGCACACACTAACTAGTGTTGAAAGAAGCGTGTATTCCTACCCTGGTACGTCGAGTTTTGATAGATCCTACAGCACCAGAGTTGCTTCGAATGGAGCCTCCTCCATTACGAATAGAGCCTGACCCCCCAGGAGTGGATGGGTGCATCACCCCAGAGGGATACTGCCCAGCCTTGGGTGTTGCCACATTCTGGTAAATCTCGTGCCCAGCGTATGACTGGTGACTGCTAGAAGCCGAGTGTTGGGGGATGGGCGGAGGAGCACCGCCAGTTAGAGTGGAATTGTTTGTGGTGGATAGAGAATTGAGGGACAATAAAGATAATTGAGAAGAATTAAGGTCATTGGATGGTAGAAGGACGGATGAGGAATCTGACACGACATCAGGCTGATGGTTAGGATGAGGAATTAGAGGCCTACTGCGAGAGGAAGGAGGTGTACTACTACTTACAATATTACTAATACTAATATCACCACCAGGAGCAGTGGAAGAAGGCATTGGAGAAGATTGCTTGGAATCACTAGGACTTAAATTTATATTACTAGGACTAATACGTAGATGTTCGTCAGTATTTTGAGCATTGGGCTTTGGGTGATGGTGTTCGGGTGTCATGAAATGGTGTTGCTGCAACTGGAAATGGTTGCTAATGTTGTTGTTACTGCCACTAAAGTTGTTGGTGTGAGGTGGAATGGGTGGGTGTTGCTTTGACACACTCTGCTGGAGGTGGAGGTTGTGCTCCACACCTGGGAAGTGGTGGTGGTGAGTAGGTGTGTGGTAGGGGTGGTGGTGATGGTGAACTGGAGTGTGTTGTAGGGAGTTGGTAGAGGAGGAATGAGAGCTTTGACTGACCCCTGCAGCAGACTGTATTGACTGTTCAGAGGTGATGCTGTTACTCTTCGAACTATCACCAGCTGCTGTGTCTTCTTCCCCTGAATCTGAAGCGGTATAAAGTCCGTTAATTTCTTGCTATCTTCGCAGATAAAAATCTTTATCTTTTTCAGAACAAAATTTAGTTGTGAATTAATAGATCACTAAATATCACTCCTCATTATATAACTAAAAGCTAATAATTAGACATCAAAATAAATTGCATGTTAGCTATAGCTATATGGAAAATCAGGAGTCAAACTAAGCTTCATAAGGCTGATATATGGATGGACAAAACCTTTTAAGTGAATGAGCTATGCAAACTAGACATAAAACTGAAAAAAAGATACTCCTTCAAAATCAGACAACTTTGGCAATCAATCTAATGAAAACATTTTTATCAGCTAGCAACATTATAGCAAATTTTCTCACCAATAGTTGCTGTATCAACATCGGCTTGACTTTCTGTGTCATAAAGGAGAATTTTCTTCATCTTCTTATAGTTGAGATTGTCAAATTCACGAACAGCTTTCTTAGTTCTGGCTATCAAATCGAGTATTATGTGACTCGATCGATATTTCAAAATGAATTCATGCTGGAAAGAAAGAAAAAATAATTAAATATTTACCTAATTAGTTCACAGTTTAAAAATATTTACTCTCCAAAAATGAAGAGCAAAAATATACAGAAGATTTTTTGCTCTTTCTTCAGACTGCAAATATACAACGAACTATTATCTAGAGCTACAAAATGTTTACCGAAAGCAAGCGAGCAGATGTAGGTCTATCAGTAGGAGATTTCTGCAGACACAACTCCACAAAATGGTGGAAGTCTCGAGACCATTCAGGAGCAGAGAGTTTGGGTGGCTCATTCTGTGCAATGTGATAGAGGGCACTCATGGCATTCATGTTGAAGTAGGGGGGCTTACGTTCTGCCAACTCTATGCATGTAATACCCAGTGACCAGACATCAACCTGAGAAATATTAGGTAGCTAGTTAGTAAAGAACTGCTATCAAGTATTGAGATAATTATCTAGTTTGTAACACCATTGTATCAGAATAGATATTTTTTTCAAACTACTAAATCTAATACTAACTTTAAATACAACTCACCTTGCCATCATACTGTCCCTCATCCATAGCCAGTATCACTTCAGGAGCCATCCAGTAAGGGGTGCCCACGAAGCTGTTAGCAGGAGAGGCTATGCTAGCACTTCCGAAATCAGCTAGTTTGACAGTACCATTCTCAGTAAGAAGAACATTGCCAGCCTTGATGTCTCTGTGTATCTTAGAAAGAGAGTGGAGGTAGGACAGACCTTGCAGACATCCTTCACAGATGCCACTGATCTCTTCTTCCCTGAGAGGCTGCCGATGCACTTCTATGATATCCGAGGCAGAGCCCAAACAGTATTCCATGACTAGCCACACAGTGTTGTCTCTGAGGTAAGCACCACGGTAATTGACAGTGTTTGGATGTCTCAGGGACCGAAGAAATCTGATCTCCTTCAAAATGTCCTGCCATTTCTCTAAACTCTGTTTGCCATTGTAGGACATCTTCTTGATGGCCACCACCTCCCTGGACTGAAGGTGCCTGGCATAGTACACTGCTCCAAAGCTGCCATGTCCAATCTCTCGCAGATCTTCAAATAATCGATCAGGGTCATCTCTGTCAAAAAGTTCAGCCACTTCTGGATTACGCAAGTTTCCAGGACGTGAGGTCAAAGCCATAGTAAGCGCACTGGTGACAAATGCGCAGTCTACAGTACTAAACGACTTTGCATTCAATGATAGGAGTACAGCAAATGAATTTTCATTCAGAAGTGCCTCATGATACCTAGATTTATCAGTTTTCAAATATTGACTATTTATTCACTACACAAATTTATGCTGTTGTTCATCACATGATCACAAAATGAAACTTTCCTTGAGAGTACAAATTTTGAAGTCACACACCAATTAAATTTCTTCCAGACACTTCACCATCACAAATTTATTACATATCAAATTTGGTCAAAATTTATGAAGTCTATGGGGAATTACTAATTTTGAAACAATAAGTACTTCTTACATAAAAGAAGGTGATGTGACATCACCCTTTCGTACACCACTTCACGTCATGGTGCTAGAACATCTGTGAAAGAAACAACAGTAGCTATTGAAAATCAAAACTTTAATGCTGTTAAACACATGTGACACTACTAATGTTAATTAGTAGTGTGTTCAATGAAGCAAATTAACAATGTTCTTAGTGGCTGAAATCATTTGGATAGCGGGAATAAAGTTGTGAAAAAAAATCTTGAAAATATTAATTGTAAATTATTTAGAATGAAAATGAAGAACAAAACAAAGTTTTCCCAATAAACTAAAATAGAGATCCAAGTGAAGAATTCTGTGTTATTTTGCTTTTGTTAACTACATCACTAATGCTAATCACACTTTCAATAATAATTCTGATGATCATAAACTAATATAAATTCTTTTGTCTTATCAGAGGATTGCACAGACGCATGAATGAGAGTTAGTTAGAGTGTGTACGGTGTTATCATTCTATGGAGATAAACACACAGATTGTGAAATGTGTAGAGTAAAACACAGGAAATGAAGCTTCATTCTTAACACTACATCCTATCCTAATCTTGGCTGATGCCTGTGAAAATATTTCATCTTGGAAACATTTATTAAAAAATATAGCAAAATAATCACACTAAAAAATTAAATAGTGGACTCTGTATGCAACAAGGCGACATATATGACATCTTGGAGAGGTTTTTTAAAGATATTCTCTTCAACAACCGGATAAACACTTTTCTACCCTTGTATATTAAAGCACAACATTGCATGTGTACGCTTACATTCTTAACTTGTTAAGCACAACTCTGTTAAAAAAAAATTTATTGTTTAATTTAATTTCTTCACCCACATATTAAAAGAATATCACAAAAATCTCAATTTTTAACACTCAAATTAATTTAGGGCATAAATAGTTAACAGAATATATAGAACGCCAGGTAATAAAGCTCCAAACTTGCCATTTTAATGGCGAGTTTGTGACAGTTATATTAAGCCCTTCAATTGCAAATGGCGAGAAATATCTAATTTTCTCCTATGCTACAATGATATTTTGGAGAATTTATGATAATTTGATCATTTTGGAGATAGCTGGAGAGACAAATGGAGAGTTTATGAGCCATACAATTTTACTTTGTATAGAAGGGCTTGAAGATGAGAATTCAATATATAGCTAACCATTCATATATGTAATATTTTATTTTTCAATGAATATCTTTATTAATAAAGAAAAACTTTCACCAGAAGACGAATAAACATTAAATGCACTTGCACAGAATGATATAGCTGTACATTAATATATTTGAAAAAAGTTCATTGTGTTCAACTTGAGAGAAAGTATTTCTTAGGAAAAAGGATAATTATAAAACTCATACCATATTCTTGTTTTTAATGGAAAAATATTGTCTTAAAAAAAAAAAAAAAAAAAAAAATAGGTACTAGATGAAAGAAAGTAGACAGATAATATAATAATTAACTTATCACAAATTAGAGTTGAAATTACATACATCTTTTCGAAAGTGAAAATTTTAAATTGTCAAAAGAAATTATAATATCAGAAGTTTGGTAGGAAAAAATTAAGATTTCGCATAACATAGGATAGCTAAATAAAGTGTATCTATAGCATTGAACATCAGAAAGAGTTTCTACTTATCAAAAAGAACAATACCTTGCTAGAATGAACAAGAAATAAATTAAATATATAATCCAAGAATATTACCAGACTGCAGAAATTGGTAAAGTGTTCTCCAAGAAATTCTTTATTTTAGCTTCTGTTCTTGTTAAAAGTACATGAAATTTGTAAATATAGGAGGAAATTAGGGATTGTTTACACATAAAATGTTAAATACATTTCATATTTTGCAGACTGAATCATGAAAAATACTAAAACATGATCTTTAAGTCATCCCCACCCAATGCATCCATTGAAAATTGGAATCACCTAAAAAATACAACAGATGTAACAAAAATTGAAAGAGGAATATTTGTTCTCATAATTTCATAAATGCTTTACTTTTTGTTGATTAGCTTTACATAATCCCATGAAAAGAAATCCTCAAATATCTATTAACATTTTTTGCTAAATAGTGAACTTTATCAAAATATCTATCATACTTTTGGCTGAAACCTACACCTATAGGCTATAGCAAGTAGAGATTTAATAAACTAATAATATAGCAGATTATAGGAATAATAGATTCAACAATTCATCAGGGACTGCAATTGATTTAATTGGATGCCATGCTTCACAGCTTCAGAGTAGCTATGTCAGATAAAAGACCTACCTAGAGTCAAGTAATTTGCATATATTTCAAAAGGTCAAAACTCAGTCAGATATGTCTAATTGGCTTCAAATTTTGAATTAATTCCAATGTTAATTTTGGCTTGAAATCTTCAAAATTGATTATTGAGCCAAGATTGCAATAGGGTACTGCATCCATATGTAGTTCTCACACCCACATTCGGGTGTCACAGGTACATTGGGCCTCTAACTTTTTTATTTGGGCAGCTATGAAGTTTAAACTTATACAATGAATGTTTGAACTATATCAGTACCAATAATATCCTATGAAAATATTGTTAATTAATTGAAATTTGAATTAATAAAGATCATTTATATGTCATGAAAATTGGATGCTAACTGTAACACTTGCAGCTTTTAGAACTTTGTTATGTAAATTTTTTATCCACTATGGTTCTGTTATGTTAACTTCATGATTGTTGAATGACCTGGCAGGAGAGGGAGGGGGGGAGGCACACATCCTGATATACTGATATCAGTATATTTAACAGAAATTAATTGCAAATGTACCTGTGACACCCGATCGAGTGTTTCAGATACACCATTTTTAAAAGTGTTAGAGGCCAATTGTACCTGTGACACCTGAATGTGACATGTGGGTGTGAGAGCTACATATGAATGCAGTACCTTACTCCAAAATTGGCCTGGCTCAAAATTTTGGTAAATATTTCGCTTGCAGTTTGCCAGCCTCTGAAACAAGAATATGGATTAAAATCATTTAATTAACATTGGTAGGAATTAATTAAAAAATTTAAGCCAATTACATAGCTTTATATATGATATATCTATATGATAATATAATATTTAGTCTTATAGACCATTTGAAATGTAAGTCAGCCAATCAATTGGCTAAGGCTTTAACAGTGTGACTGACAGTCTGATATAGCTACCAGTCTTTAAAAGATGCATGAAGTTGTGAAGTTTATCCGGCGACAATTGAGACCTTGATTTTAGTCTCCTGAATTATCCTGAGACTATTTCCTAATTAATTCCTATCTTTACTGACTTTACATAGAATTATTGGAGAGTATTTTGAGATTTTTGGTCATTTTGGAGAGAAATTTGAAAATCTTAGTAACTCTGTTAGAGATTCAAAATCAACTATGTGAGAACTCATCCTTAAGACAACTCTGCAGAAACTATACATTCTTTCTTTTAACTATGTAAAAATAAGTTAGATATATATTTCATAATATTTGAAAAAATTGAACTCTGCATGCTAGGTATACACGATCTAGGATCACACAGGTAAATTACGGCCCTTAAATTTTTAATTGCGGCCCTCTCTAATATTAGAGTCTAAAATATTCTGAAGCAAAATTACATTAAAATGTTGCTGCTGTTGCATAGCTATCAAAATAAGCGCAGTGCATGCTACAATTTATTACTTTATGTTTTTTATCTGTTGTTAGAGGCCGCAGTTAGTTAGTGGGCCGCAATTTACCTGATGGCTGCTTGAACCTACTAATACTAAGCAGGGTTAATCCCAGTCTGCAGAACATGGGACATTTTTAATATTTTCTGTGCAAACAATCCTTAATTTCCTCCTATATTTACATGTATAGTATTTACTGAGAATAGAAGCCAAAATAGAGGATTTCTTGGAGAACACTTTACCAGTTTCTGCAGTCTGGACTCTGGGGTTAATCATTAATAAACTCCGCAGTTGAGTATTCATGAGTTTATAAAAACTCTGCCAGAGTTTGACTGTTTGAGTTTTCCACTCTAGGTGGGTGTCATTGCCCAATCTATTTGGTGCCAAGTAATAAAGCATGTCCAAACTTGCCATTTTAATGGCGAGTTTGTGACAGTTATTCTGAGCCCTTCAATTGCAAATGGCAAGTTTTATCTATTTTTCTCCTATGCTACAATGTTATTTTGGAGAGAATTAATGATAATTTGATCATTTTGGAGAGAATTTGTTGAATTTTGGAGAGAGCTGGAGAGACAAATGACAAGTTTATGAAACATACTATTTTACTTGGATTTGGCGCAAAAAATCCCACTGACTTTTTCAAAAAGCTGAAAAAATCCACCATAAATTCCCAGTTATTTTGCTGATCCACCAACATTTTCCTAATTTATCCACTGAAAATTAATGGTAACATAGAATAAATAGCTAAACATCCACCGACTCGGCGACTTTGCCAGAATATTATTTTCAAAGGGAAAAAATTCCACCGACATGTCTGTGGAATTTACCACTAAATACAGACTGGGCCATTGCCAATGATATAGGTACCTAAACTGCCAATTTAATATGCTCTTATGCCATGTATAAGAGTATGTCAGTTAAAGTCAATTAATTGGCTTAGATTTAAAATGGTAAAATCTCAGATATGTCTAATTGGCTTTAACTTTTGATTAATTCCTATGTTCCCATGTTAATTTAGGCTTGAAATCTTCAATAAATGAGCCAAATTGGCTTGGCTCAGATTTTTTGTGAAATTTTGGCTCAAAGTTTGGTTTTCAATTTTCCAGCCTCTGAAACATGGCTCTTATGGTCTATCCTGTAATTAAATATTTGAATTCAAAACTGAAACGGTGATTTAGGTACTATATTGGCATCTGGTAGCTCTGTGGTTTGAGAATAAATTGGTTAAATACTTAAATATTGGAAGATTTGCAAAAGTTAGGAATTTAGGATAGATAATGTTGAGATTTCTAAAGTTCTAACTAGGCTAGGGTGAAGCAGGTAATTTGTAAATTGCGGCCCTGTAGCTAACTGCGGCCTTTAACCACAAATCACTAACAAAAATAGCCAGTTTGTATTTGGTGCACTGAACTCCTCTGACTTTTTCAAAAATCTGAGAAATAGCTGCGGAGCTGCCAACAATTTTAATCAATTTGACTAGGTAGTCCTCAAACATTTATCCAGTTTCTCCTCCAAAAATTAATGGTAATATAAGAATTAATAGCTAAATATCCTCTGACATTGCAGGAATTTTTTTTATTAGAGAATTTGAATATCTCGTATCTCCCGATATATCATTGGAATTTACCACCAAATACAATCTGGAAAAATAGTAGCTACAAAGTTAATACACAATTACACATTATACTAAAAAGTAAAAATATATAGCAAGCATTGAGCTTCTTTTCATGTGCAACATTTCAATATGAATTAGGTTCAGCAGGCAGCAGGCTTTAGAGAAATTCTTGAGATGGCCGCAATTGGAAATTAAAGTGCCGCAATTTACCTGTGTGACCGGTGACCCTATGCAACAAATACTGTAATACCTACAGTCTACAGACAGTAAAGTGCTACAAGTTAAGTTTAGAGTTAATCAACTTTCTTTCCAAATAAAAAATTACATTTCAATATACACAGAAATTTATTTTATTATTATTCTGAAGTTAATGACAATAAATTTGAATAGTACCTACCTACCTAAAGGCTACAAACTACAGTGTATACGAATAGCTAATTAAAAACCCACCTATTTTGTCTATATAAATTAAATAGCTTAATTAGGTACATTTAAATTTCATTCTACCTAGGTACCTATTATAGATCGATATTTCATACAAAAAATTGGGTAAGCAGAACCAGTTATAAGATATAATAAGACGAAAGTAGATCAGATAGTAGGTAAATGTAAAGGATAATAGTTAAGTATTTCACACGAATATATCTATGAATAAAGTATATGGAAAAGTTTAATGCATTCAAAATCAAAACACCCAGAACAGATGTAATTTTCACAGAGAATTATAAACAACACAGGATATATGTATATTTCATACAAATGTATGTATAGATAACACAGAACAGATGAGCTCTGCTGAAAATGGCGTCACTTGCGCATGCGTAAAACATAAGTAAAAGATAAAATATCGTCGATATTTAAACACACAAATATTACATTGCCTTTCTAATACCATAATATCAATTTAACACATGTATTTTAGGTTGCAGTTACAATTAAAGGTGCCAATAGATGCAAATTGAATGTGAATTGCACAACGGATTTCACCAATATAGAGAGTTCAATTCTATTTGCAAAGTGATATCAAATAGTTTATTGCATTTATAGACGATAGGAGCCATGCATAATATAAATATGTAAAGTTATATACCTAAATAATAATATTAATTTTAATAAAGCAAAGTTTTGTCGTATTCTCAAATGATAAGAAAATAAGGTTTACTCATAAAATTTTCAAACAAACGAGAACATTGCATGTTATTATAGTGTCTACCTTCTTTTAATTTACTAAAATTGTTGAAAATAAGATCTTATAATGTATATCTATATATGAATCGTTAACTAGTTAAGTAGGTACTCTAATTCAGATTTAACGATTTATATATGTTTGTTCAAAAACACAAAAATTCTATCTAAATGGAAAAAGAGTTAAAGGTCCTCTCCAGGTTCCGGGGAAAAAAATGAGTTTATTGCATAATATTATAGTCTATAGAACTAAGGTCTACGATCATTAATTATGCAAACCGTATACAATTCGGTTCAGTATATATTTCACAATTTTTTTAAATGTTTTTTAATACTCTGTGAGCAACAATTGAGCGAATCACTAATCTGATGCTCAAGAAGAAGACTGTACACACTTTGTTTTGATTACAAATTTGAATTTTATAAACAAACCATGCGTTTTCTGCCTTTATTTTAGATACTAATTGTTTCCTAACGTATATAAAGGTTTCTATTACAAGTTCATTCAATTTTATACCTTTACACGAATATTAAATGGATTTATTAAACCTAATACCTAGTTGACAATCAAAACAAATAGTGTACATTCTTTTTCTTCAGTCTGAAAATTTCTTAAATTAGAAAGTCGGAAGTGAAATAGGGTTTGAAGAGTTTTGATTATAAAAATCTTTAAAAGCATTTAAAATTAAAAATATGCTACCAAATTCGATGCGGTTTGCAGCAAAATGATAAGAAACATTAGCCTCGTTGAATAAGGCAATAAAAATATTTGCTTGGAGGGGACTTTTAAAGAAAAATGTGTCCGAACTCCAACCCTAAGGTCTGAGTTCGGAGTTTCAGTTTCGGACAGTTACATATTATCGATCATATAAGGGAAAATATAGAATAACAATTTAACTCGTTATTTTAATTCAATCTTTTTTGAGACTGATAGATCCATTTATTATTAGGGATGTGACATTGTGCATATTGCATGTACGCAGTTCTCTGCATATATTTCAAGAGCATAATGTTATATGCACGTGTTCATGTATGCTTCTCGAGAAATATGCACTTTTTGTCAATTTTCAACATGTAAATGTCTATTGTCTAACCTATACCGTTTTCTTCTGGTACCCCTGCATAGAAAACGATTTTAACTTTCAACTGTGGACCCAAAAATATTTTATCAAACTAATTATTCAAATTTAAAAAGGTTTTAGGAGGAATATTGAATTTACAAATGTATTAACAAATTTATATGACACTTGGTACTTGCAATAATTGATAAATAAATGAATACAATTATTTTAGAGAGTTATACTACTTGAAAAATATCAAAATTAATTGCAATTAAAGACCTAGTGTCGCTGCTTATAGCTTGGGATCCTTTCCCAGGTAACAAAAAATTATCCCCGGGATATTTCGGGGAAATTCCCTGCGATTATTCCCTCGATATCCCATCGTTATCGAGGGGATGTCCTATTTTGACGTTTTTGCGATATGGGGATATCCCCAAATGATATCGAGGGAATAATGATGGGATTTAAATATAGTATCCCTGGAATATTCCCTCGATTACAAGGGAAGGGCAAGGGATACCGAAATTATTATTCCTTCGATAACAAGGGAATAAAATTGAGAAAATGAGAGGATATTCCCTCAATATCGAGGGGATCAAATGGGAATATTCCCAGGATATCTAGAATAGAGGAAGGATATAAAAATAAGAATACCAAAATTAATATTTCCTAGCATATACAGCATTTGTACGTGTACGTTTGACTTTACATGAATTAGTTGAATGATACATATTGTTAAATACAAATTAAATGGAGAAAGGAATGAAGACGTGATGTTTCCGGGTCTCGACTTCTGCTTGCGACGCTAACCACTCGACCATCCTGGACACAGTAGAAGTAGGATTTTTAATGAAGTTTATGCAATATGATAACTCAAGTTTATCTTTAGGTTATCATCGTTACATATATTCTCATATTTCATAGATTATTTCTTTTTTTCTTTTATAGTCGTCTCTTTTATAATTTTTAGGGGATCAACTATTTTTCACTAATTCCTGGAATATTCCCTCGATATTGTTAGGGAATCAACTAAATTTTAGTAATTCCTGGAATATTTCTTCGATATCCTTAGGGGATCAGCAAATTTTAAGTAATTCTTGGAATATTCCCTCGATATCGATAGGGAATCAACTAATTTTCTCTAATTCCTGGAATATTCCCTTGATATCATTAGGGGATCAACTAATTTTAATTTATTTCCTCGATATCGTTAGTGGGTGAAGTAATTTTCACTAATCCTTGGAATATTCCCTCGATATCGTTCGGGGATCAACTATTTTTCAGTAATTCCTTGAATATTCCCTCGATATCGATAGGGATTCACTAATCCTGGAATATTCCCTCGATATCAATACGGATCAACTAATTTTCACTAATTCCTGGAATATTCCCTCAATTTCGTTAGGGGATTAACTAATTTTCACTAATTCCTGGAATATTCCTTCGATATCATTAGGTGATCAACTCATTTTCACTAATTCCTGGAATATTTCTTCGATATCATTTTACGATAGAGGATAATATTCAGGGAAATCTCAATGTTAACTGGGTTAAAGGGAACCACTGGTCTAACAAGATGGTTTATAATTTACGAGTCAAGACTAAAGTAGTGAACGGAATGTGATATATGAATGTAGGATAGGCTGAAGGAAACATTTGCTCCTCTTGTTTCTTGTGATGCAGAAGGAGTGTTTCCAGTACAAAAATACATTAGCAGATAACAGAAATAGATTCACTTTTGAAAACCTGAAATACCATTTAATGATAAAGTGCAATTCCACTGTTTCAAATTGAATGTGTATGTTTGAAATTGACTTACTATCATAGAAGTCTAAATTTTAAACAGCTTTGTTATATTTTATTTTCAAACGTTGAACATTTCGCAGTGAATATATATTACTTACTATATTATTGTAAGTTCCATTCAAACCTCAGAAGAACAGTTACATTCAAAACATAACTATATACAGATTAACTTTATTTTAAATTCTGTAATTAACTTTAGGCATTTAATATGCACACTATATTGAATACTTTCTGGCATATAATATGCATATTTCCAATATGCATTTTAGTTCAGCATATATGCACATTGACTTCTCGCATATTTCCAAATTTCCTTTTTGGTTCAACATATATCGCTTGTTTGCAGCAACAACGTCATAAACACAAAAACATGTATTATAGAGTTATCCATATAGACATGTAACTCATAAAATGCTGATTATTTTAGTAAAAAAATCATCATCAATGTACCGCTGAGAGGCTAAATGTCCTAACGATATACCATTAAATGTACGTACATTACATGTACTAATATGCCTCTCCTGAAAAACAGCTTTTTTGAAGTTATGACTAGGGTTGAGACAATATGCACTGCATATTATGCAGTGTATGCACATAAATATTTAGTGCATATTCGCTTGACATATGCATTTTCATAAAATGCATATGCATTTTATAAAACGCATATACAAAATATATGTAGCAAATAATTTTAATTAAAAAAACATTACAAATATGGATTTCTCGAAATAGGCTGTTACTAAGAAGCTCATATATTTTAAATGTAAAAAATGTTTAAGAACTAAGTGGTAGAATAAAGGATGTTAATTAATATATTTTAATTGAAGATAATTTCAATATATTGAAACACTTCTTACAAAGCTGTTTTCAAGTACATTTATCAAGTCATGAATATGAAGAATCTAGTATACAGGTAATTGAAGCTCGTACAGCGGACGATCTTTAAACAGACAACTCCCTACAAAATACAAAAATTATCCGTTCTTCTGGCCATGCAACTCCTACAACAACCTCTTTAAATTATATAGTTTAACCAATATTCTATTCGTCTATCAATTATCTAGTAGTACATTTATTATATTCAAGGTATTACAATTTACAATAAACACTTAATGTACTGTTTTTAAGATTTTCAGTATTTTGATTTTGTTACTCATTTCCTACACATTTTCTTTGATTAGAGAAGCTCTATAAAATTAAAAAGAGGTGTAACTACCCTATATTTTCACTTGGTTTAGTTACGAATATCTTTCTTTCATTTTACTTACCTTATTATTTCGTACCTACGTACAATTATATGAGTAAGTTATATAAATATAATAAGATTTTCATTAAAAAATGTATTCAATAATAATCTGAAATTGTTTACCCTCATTAGAGTTTCTTTGAAATGCTGTTAAAGAAAACTTAAAAGTTAAAGTCCCCAATCAAATTAATAATTTTTGTCCTTTGCAGGGGGGATTTACCTGTATACTGTTCGTTGTACGAGCTTTACCTGTATATATATAATATATAAATGAATATATACAGTAACACTAATTAGAAAATAGGAAAATCTCCAAATTGCCTGAAATTTGGTGAAACGATTGGTCAATGTCCAGTACACTTCTTGTAGAATTTTGGGAGCGACCCGGTCAAAGGTCAAGGTCATTGTTATTCATAACTCAAAAAGTATTGAACCATATTGCATGAAACATAGTGGGACGATTGGTCAATATACAGGAACCATTTTGTCAGATTTTGGGGGAGAACAGGTCAAAGCGGCAGCGAAGGTATGCGGTCTACCGAGTGCACGTAATCTAGTAACTGTATATTCTTGTACTGAGAAAATATCCCCACTACATCATATGAAAAGATCATAAATGAATATACCACGGCTAAAATAAGATCTTCCCGCATTCTGCGAAAGTAACTAGAGGTGCGTATAGAAGACTCGCCATATTTGATGGGCCAAGTTATTTTAAGATTTCATGTAGATCGCCTTGAATGACTTGTGCAGATTATCCCAGGATACAGTAACATAGGGTATGGTAATCAGCTGATTGAATCTACAGTTTGACGTGACCACCGGGTGACTCAAAATGGCGACTCTGACCTCACTTTGAAACATGGAAAAACCTACTTAAACTTAATCACTTTTAAATTGAATTTTTTCTTATCAATTACTAACTAGGCATTGGTTAAATTGTATTTCCATTATTTTTTTCCTTATTTGTTATTCATTGGAACTACAATTTAGCAGTTAACTAGCACTAGTTTAGGCTCCTAGGTAGCATATTTTCAAGACACTATTTTTTCTAGATAAGTAAAAGAAATGAACAATTAAAACACACCTGAATTATATCTATATATTCAACTTTGAGGTTCAATCACCACTTTCGCTTTTCTTTTGTACGAAACCCTTATAAAATGACTTTAAACTTCTCGATATTAACATGCAAATACGAGGAATTATGAGCCGCTCGGTCACAAACAAGGAATGTGTTGTTGTGGTGACGTCATATTTTTGTGTCGTCTGCTAGGTACTATACCTGATTATGTTCTTATACCTTGGATTATCCTGTCAGAATTGAATTTATGTCTCTGAATAGCCTTCATTTTTGGATAATATGTAGTTATTAGTGATTAGTCACTGATTACTAGGGTTGTGACAATATTCTTTTTGAAATATGCTTTTATGCTTTATGCTTTAAGCTTGTTAAATATGCTTTTATGCTTTTTATATATGCTTTTTATGCCTTAAAATATTCTTTTTATGCTCAAAATATGCTTTTTATGCGTTCAGGTTAGCTTTATATGCTCAATGATATGCGTTCAGGTTAGCTTTATATGTTCTAATTTCTTGAAATAAGGCTAATTGTATTTGAGAGTTTTCATCGATGGTATATTTATTTATATAGAAGGCAGGGTAGGAAACAATGTCAAATTGAGAGAGTTTTAGACAATAACTTGTACAATAAAGAAAGCATTTATTACATTTGATGATCATAGCTGTTTTTAAATTCTCGAAAATAATTCTACGTCTGTTATCTGCTATAATTTGTAGTCTTAACTCATTTCGAGTTTAAAAAATAAGGTTCATCTTGGAATAAAAAATCTGGTACCGAAACGTCCTAGCTCCGTTTACAATGGGGACGTGTCATTAGTCCGACAGTTACATCTTTCTGTGTTATTTCTAGTTATATTTTTTGATTAAAATAAGAAATATTACATAAATATACATTATAGATCCTACCTATAGCAATTTAAATAATACAATATTTACCTTTATTTTTTTTTACTTTGGTATATATTTTACTTTATTTCAAATATTAGCTAATTTGTATGATGCATTTCCTCATTCGATTTAATGGAGTTTGTTGTATTTGCTAGTTTGTTGTACTGCACACTTCATGATTTTTAAATGACCTGGCGGGGGGGGGGGGGGGGTCAGGGGGGTAGCACATGACACATCCCTTCCCCCGATATACATATATTTTGAAATTCAATCAGAAATAAACCGCAAAAGTGTAGGACTAATGGAGGGTCGCACCAATGAATAGTAAGCGTAACATTAAATGGCAGCTCCTATCGTGTACTCCTTATTGAAATTATTACTATTAATTATCGCCTTAGGTTCCAATGATTCAGTAAGGTAGTTTCCTCACCGAGTCTTTTAAACTTAAAAATTCTTGAATCATTCATTCAAACAATAAAAATTAGTTTGTATTTCATTTGCAGTCACTTGGACTATTTGATTAACTAAAAGCATATTTTGAGAATATTCTTTATTTCAAAAAATATGCTTTATTGCTAAAAAGCATAAAGAATAATTCTTTAAGCCAAAAGAATATTGTCACAACCCTACTGATTACTAATATAAGCTTTACGTAATATCTCTATCATAAATATTCTTGAGAAAATTTCAATTTTTTTATTTTTGTGATTACTTTAGAAATTGACCTGCCTCGCGCCTCAATTTGCTCTATTGTTAATGGAATTACTAAGAATGTTAAATATATGAACACAAGACTTGCTTTCATTATTTCTATGCTCTGTAGAAGTTTTAGATATTCTCTCTCTGATAATTATCTTGAATATTAAGAAGCAGAGTTCAACCAAGTTTCCCACCTCGATCGTTATAACCTAGCCTATAATAATTTAAATTTATTAAGTAGAATAAAAAACTAGCTCTTATTCATTTGCCTGATACTATTAATTTGTATAGGTAAAAATTTATCATTTGAATATCAATAATCAACTTATTTTACTAATCATTTTCTATTTGCATAATATTTTTCTAATTTGCATATGCACTTTCTATTTTGCATATGCATTTTCTATTTGCATATGCATTTCAAGATTTGCATATGCGTTTTTTATATGCATATGCATTATTTCACCAATATGCAAGATATGCAAAGTCACAACCCTAGTTATGACACTGTTCTCGCAAACAAGCGATATATTCACATTGACATTTTGCTTATTATATACAGAAATAGGCATATAATATGTTTCATATCGCGTCAAAAGTTATGCATATTGTCACATCCCTATTTATTATATTTTCTTAATTTCATAAGGATTAAGTTTTTTATTTTACTTCTTTTAAAGACGATATTTAATCATATTTTCAATTAAAAACCAAAAATGTAAGTATATTGAGCATCGTGATTTTAAAGTTGATATAAATTTATTACTTTCTTTTATCAGCATGATAACTTAGGTTTCTTTTATCTACTAAATTGATTACGTTAAAATAAAATGACTTTGTCTGCAATACCTTAAGGAATTAAGTAGGTAGACTGTATTTTAAACTAGCTTTTAGGTTGTAATTAATGAGATTTACTACACTACATTCTCTTTAATTCTATACGATAATTTCCAGTGATTGAATTTTTATAGAAATCCAGCCTCAAAGTAAGTTATCCTTTATTTTGGACTAACCATATCCAATAGGATTCGGTGCAGTGAAACTATTGGATAGGAGACATTAAGATAGAAAATCAGGTCTAGTGTCTAGGTTTATGGTCAGCAGACATGGTAAAATCAATTAGACAATCACAAGGGTCTTTTCCACCCACCCATTATACAAATTACAGTATTTAGAGAACTAACAATTACCCCACGCCTATTATATCAACCAAAGCTAGTTTGGCAAGTCAACAAATGAGAGGCATTAATTTAATAGGGGGTTTAACGTCTGCTTCGGAACTGAAAACCATATCGCTGACGTCAAAAGGAAATTAAATAAAAGTGACGAAGAAGCAGCCAGAAAAGGAAAGTGGCTCCATGAACAAAGTCACTAACCACCGTCGGTGACGATGCCCATTGATGCAGAAAAGCTACTCCGTGAAAGCAGTTACTTACCAAGGAATGTGACGTGCTGCACTTACAGATAGAAGAAGAAAATGAAGAGGTGATAGTAAATGAAAACAGCAAACGTTCGTAATACTAAAATCTCGTCGTTGAAGAGCATATCCCTAGAGCACTATCTTCTAAATTGCGTTAGAAGTTCATCCATAATAGAAATTACATCAGTCCGGGACCCAAGAGATACCACCCCATTTCTCTTCCATTCACCAATGACAGGTTTAGGATTCAACCCCTGAGTGCAAGAAGGTTATTGATTAAAACTATTTCAAACGAGATCAAATATATATGAAGACAAAATTCATGCATTACAAATAAAAACATTGAAAAAAAAACTCGTGCAATAATGCTAACTACACCAAAAATATACTATGACAAACAAGAATAGTTTAGTTTTGGCAGCATTTAATAACTAATCAACAATATGAAATTGCAATTTAGTTTAAAAGAATTCAGTAAACTGATCTCTGAATAAAACCATAAAAATAGATATGACTGAGAGGTACACCTAATAATATGAACCACAGCTCTGGATGTAAGTACCTGGTATAGCTAACAAAATATCAGCAACTGTAAAAAACCATTGAATTGAAAAACATAAAAAAATGAAGTCTTAGAAATTGAATATAAACGATTTCAAGTTTAGAAGCTTGTATTAAAATACTGATAGAAAATATCGTAGCTACTTACTTGGAAGATCAAAATACACTTTTGACAGAGGGAATATTGACACTCTAATTACATTACAATTAGCTCTATAAAAAGTAGTGAAAGATTCGAAGTCTCATGATATATAGGGTAAGTGTCAGATTGTACCACATTTACGATCATGTAAGAAAGAATGAGTGTAATAATTATCTACCTTAAAATTGGTAGTTAAATATCTTCTTTTTCTTTTATGGTCGAAAATGTAGAACAATATGATAACTAGGAACTTCCCTAGCCAGAATGAACAGCCTAATCGATGGGTAGAAATTGGTGACAAGTCAAAAACTGACCAATCAATAATCTATAGAATGAATTCGCTATCTAAATCGTAATCCAATTCTTTTTAACCAGTACATCAAGCAGGGTAGGCAAAAACACCATCTAAAATATAATGGGAGTAAAATAATTAAGTGAATAGGGATTTCAGTAAGTAAATATCAAGAATAGATTCTACAGTTGAATTAAAAAGGTCATAAAATAATAGTTTCAACATAACTATTAATTTCTTTTGCACCAACCTAGAGCAATTAGCTTCAATAAAAAATGGTATTAGATTTTACACAGACATATCAGTCCTACAGTAAATATTCGTAATTTTTGATACAAATGATCCAAAAATTACAGAATTCTAAAATAATTTTTTGTTCCTTGCTTGAATGATGAGATACTTTTACTTTATTCTGATCACGAATTACTAAACTGTTTCACGGATTCAAAGAAAAATATTAATATTTCATTTTTTAGAGCTAACTAAAATAACTAAGAAATATATTAGATAGCGAGACGTCAGCAAGACGTCTAGATATTTTAATGACTAATATCAGACGGAGTCAATTACAGTAGATTTCAGCCAAATTTGTAAGCAACATCAATAGCTATTCAGTATATAGAAATGATTTATTTCTCTAGTTAAAAAGCCAATTTAGGTGGCAATACTGTACATCAGCTAATTAATGAACAATAGTAAACCGACTGAAGGGTCTTTAAAACATACCAACATTAGTAATAGCTATAGGATGATAAGAGGAGGATATAAAAAATATCAATCACTTGATTAAACGTCTACACAGTCCCATAAAATAAATCTATCTAAAGAGTTTCAGTAACCGACTGAATTCGTCTGTATAAATAAACTCTAGCCTCAAAACAGTAACGTCTTTATATTGCAAATAAAATTCTTCGATGGCACCAAATCAATTGAGAATATCCGATGAATAGGAGAAAATGTAGGTAGTCATTTTCCTCGCTAGCGATTCGTTGAGATTTAATTTCTTCAGTTGCTCGTAATTCACACCCGGTAATTGAGGGGGAAGAATGGCAGTGAAGTCTGAGTGAGACAAACAGCTCGAGATGTCCACCAGAATATCTGCAACAATAAAAAATTACAGGTAAATTTCCGAGTTATGAAGCACCAGAGTAGCTAATGAAGGACCTGAAGTACGAAATGCACTAGAGTTATGAAGTACTTTCTAGGTTTAAATTTTAGAAAATGATACACGTCGAGAGTTTCGTCAAGTTATGCCTCAATAACCATTGTTTTCCGAGATTTTAATCATAGAAAACTATCTAGTGCACCCAAGATATGAAGTGGCTCTGAGTTATGAAGGAGCCAATACCTCATAACTCAGGAGTTTCACTGTGCAAAGGAATTCAATTAACAAAAAACCAAACGACTGCAGCTAAAGGAAAGTTAAGAGAATTAATAGAAAATAGATACACAGCATTTGGAAGGAGCGGTTGGATGGGAAGTTGAGTTTAAAAATAAATAATCCATCACCATCCAGCGAATTGGTGGTGGATGCAGAAAATTTGTAAGGGCTTAGAATTTAAATAGTGTAATTTGACGAAAGAGACATGGATGCAGGTATATTAAATAGAGCAATAAAAAGCTTATAGTAGCTATGTTAATGAAACGAATATCAACTGGAAAATTACAAATTTCGCATTTGAATAGTAAAAAGTATCAACAATGTGAAGACAAAAAGGATTAAGTCAATCACAGATAAGCAGCCGATGTCAAGTTTATAAATAGCTTCAACATCTTAAATCTTAGCAACAATATCCTATAAATTGAATATGTATCAGAAAGTATACATCCATTTAGATTAGACAGCAAGACTCTAAGCACAGCTACACATCTCACCCATGAATATTTCTTTGTACAGTTCTCTCTCGGGCACTTTCACAATTTGTTCATATAACTTCTTTAGCACCAGCGCCCACTCAGAGGAAGAATTGCACGTATCCTGGTGATGGAAACAAAATATCAGAGTTTATAAAGGAAATTGAAAAATATAGTTACGAGGCTTCTGATGGTGTTCACATTCCATAGAGTTAGCTACCTACATGCTATTTGAGGGTCATACGATAATTGACGCACTTCAAAAAGATGCTAGTGTGTTTTGATTAATTTTTACGTTTAACGTCTGCTTTGGAATCAAAGGTCATATCGCTGACGTAAACAGGGAATTAAGTACAAGGGACTGGAAGAAGCAGTCAGAAAGAACAGTGGCCTCATGAACAAAGTCACCTACCACCGTCGGTGACAATACTCACGGATGCACAAAGTCACCTACCACCGTCGGTGACAATACTCACGGATGCAGAAAAGCTACTCCATGAATGCAGTCACTCAATTACCAAAGAATGTGACAAAGAGAGACACAACCACCTGTGTCTGCACTCACGGATGAAAGAGGAAAATGAAGAGGTGATAGAATATAAAGCCTACGAGCCTACCCAAGACAAAATCTAAGACCTTGTAGTTGAAGAGAATAAGACCTCTGAAACTGCAAGTAGCGTTAAAAAATTGATAAACATGGTAAAAATGAAAAACAGACAATCCATAATCCAAGTTACAACAGTTAGGGCTCAAGGACCCATTCACCACAGGAAGCTTCAGGATAGAGCTGTGTGCTTTGAGCCTAAAGAGTATAGGACTATAGACTACAGAGATTAACTTATAGGGTAAATTGTGCCTCTTATATGTAGTTAGACTGTATGAGTTTAGAGATTATTCAGATAGTGTCAATCGTACAGCTACCTCTAATGTCTGTAGTAGACATAAAGAATAGTTAAATAGCTAGCTACATATAATTTTTCAATGTTTCGTTATAAAATTTTTAAATGATTATTTGAATCATAAAAAATTATAAATAAAATTATATATTAGCTGTAATATAGAGTAGACTTTTAGATTCATCGCTAAAGTATGTATAAAATTCATTACTTGGTCAATTTTTTGTTCTGATCTTGATGATGAATATACATTTAGATATTTGAGAGCTTGAGTCCTAAAAAAAATACCTTTAACATGAAGATATAAAATAATTGTAAATTTAATTCTCTAATAAGAGGTAGGTAGCTAATGTGTTATAAAAACAATATTTAGACAAAAGCAAAGATCTCACCTTAACATAGCGGTACAAAGCATGGGGATATTTTTCCATGACAAATTCCAGTTGTTGTTCCCCACGTAAAGCAGCAGACAAGATACCATCCGCACCATTTAAAGTCACGTTACTGCTGGCAAACTTGACAACATTCTGCCTGTCGCTGTCAGAAGGCAAGTCAGAGCTCAGAAGAGACTGCATGATGATAAGGTCAATGTTATTCTTCTGATCTTCAGGGGTAGTGCACGACTGTACACTCTTGTAAGAAGTGTAGTCATCAAATTGGAAAGGAGGTAGAATGTTGAGGTAAGAAGGACGGGGGGCGTAAAGTGACGTCAGACATTGACGCTGTTCCTCTCTGGTAATTTCATCTTCAGTCTTAGCAGTGAAAGCGCCTAAAAGACTAGCCAAATAGAGACTAACGAGCACACTGACGCTCTTCTCACAAGTTTTGCTCTCTGATATAAAGTATGCGTATTCTTGGAAATAATTCTCAAGGAAGTCCCTCAATCTTAGAGAATTGACATTGCACTCTGGACCGTACGTGACAATGGGTCTGACTTCCATTAGTGCATGGCAGAATGTGTCCAAAGAGATGTTAGCTTTGTTCATATTAGTCTTTGACTCCTCCCAGCCAATGACGCTTAGAAAGAAATCACAGAACGTGTCCCATTTATGATCAAGCAGAACCAGAGCTAGAGGAGTGATGGTGACACTTGTTAGCACATCTTTAGATCGAGGAGTATTCGGATAGCTAGAGTTGGGAGAGGTTAATCCCAAACTACTCATGCTACCGCTAGGAGTAGATGAGTCACACGACTCGTCAATAGGATTAAGAGTCTCGTGGATGAAAAGCCAAGAGTATTGTTGCAATATGGCAAGCAAATGGTGAGGTCTAAGCAGCCCTAGCACTGTTGATACTTGCTCGGGCTTGCCCTTATCTAAAATAATCACAGCCAATGCCAGTACATCAACTGGTCTCGGTAGCTTGTACTTTGAAAGCTCTTTCTTGAGAATGGAGAGAGCCTTTTCTTTTTTATACTCCTTGAGACAGTTAGATCTGAGGATGAATTCTGCGACCCTATCCGATGCTACTTTTTCTAGAGTGTCTAACACGAGGTTTGCATGCTGCTGACTTAGCACGGGTGTATCAGGGTTCAGAAGAATGTTAGTCAGAGTGAAACAGAGAGCTCTGTCGACATTTCCTTGCAAGCCCTTCAATCTGGATATTATTTGTGACAATGGAACGTCAAAGCCAGAGTAAATTTTATTCAAACTCCACAGCCAATCAGAATCCGTACCTTCAATAGCATAATAGTCAGCAAGCAAAAGAAAAGATTCTTTGATGAGAAAATCAACTCCTGTGTTGTCAATTGTAGTCCTATCCACTTTATCGCTAATCTTCTTTTTAACCTCTTTAGTAATGGAAGACTTGACAGAAGCTTCTTTATTAGCCTTCTCTTTACCCTTTCCACTCTTCTTCCTTTTAGAGCTCCTTCTCTTAGGAGACTCAATCATCAACGTATCCTTCTCCATTTCCTCCAACTTCTTGCCCGCCATTTTGATTTTCATGCACTCTTCTATCCCCACCGCCAGCTCCTCCAGCTCATCAGTCTCCTCCCCTACTATCACCACATCACTGGGCATCTCCTCCACCATCTCCCAGTACTTCTCCATCACTATCACCATGATGGCTTCGATGAGCAGGTTGAGGTAGGCTTCGCTGTTGGCTCCATAGTGCGTCTGGCCAACCCTAATCATCTCCTTGTAGAGACTCGTGGCGTTTGGTCGGTGGAGAGAATACATAGTCGTCTCAAGAGGAGAACTTTTCTGCTTTGAAGAAGACTCGCTTGAAGAATTCTTTGGAACACTGAAAACACAAAGAAACTATTAGATGAAAATTGTACCTTGCATCATTCTTTCTCTGACCATGAATAACTAGGTCATGATAATAAATTGCTATGTATTATACAATAATTCATCACAATTGGTATTCAAGGGAACATTTTTAAAAATAATAGAAAATATTAGGGAACATTTAATAATAATAAACAATTGACACACCTGTATTCATTTGAGGCAATGAGAGCGAGGCAACTGTCAGTGAGTGCAAGTGAGTGAACATTGAGGAAGGGTCTCAAACCAACTAATGTGGCACCAACGCTGTTATCACTCACAGACCCTACACCGCCTGCAACACGAAGGGGCTTCAGCAAACCTTTCACCTGAAATTTCAATAGGAGATAGAAATTAACTACAAAACCATAAAAAGAAAATAAGAAACAGTTTTAGCTACTAAAAATATGCATCTTTCATTTGTATAGGTTTTCAGTCTCACCTTTAGTTGTACATTGGGAGGCAGTACAGTGCTGACAATATGTGGGTGAGGAGGGAGGGTGTAACTCTCCAGTCCAGTGAGGGTGAGAGCATGCAGGAGAGAGTGTTCTAGCCCCACACAGCCACAAGGTGAGGTGTAGTTGAACGCACACCCTCTCATTATATCACTATCTGCGGTACAAACGAGAGGTGATTGACACATCAAATAGTAACTAAATTATTTATATGACTGATAGCATGATCGGAAAACTCACCCGGGAAAAATTTGCTCATTTGACACAAAATAATTTTTTTAAAAGCAGCAAAATTTTGTGTTAAGTATTTTGATATGAAGGCATAATGAGCTATAAAAACTTCATTCAACTAAGGAACAGCTATAATGATTCACTGATATAATTTTTGTCAGTAAAATTTACCATATTTAGGAAATGATTCAGCTAAATCTATAAAGATTTTTAGAATACCCCAAGCATTCTAAAGTAGATAGGTAGTATGAAGAGGTTTTAACTAACCAAATGGATTGTCTCTCAAGGTAAGGTGGTACAAGAAGCCATAGAGTGGAGAGGAGAAAAATATCTCCATGCATGACAATCTATTGGCAGAAGAGGAGTCCTCAGAAGAACATTTTGTCAGGAGGGGATTGGAGGAGCTTCTGTCACCTGACAGACCTGCAAAAATTATGTCAATCAGAGATGGAAAAGTTAGCAATTTTGTGTTAGCTTCAGCTATAGGTCATAAACTAACTATAATTTCAATATTCATTGGAAATATCCCTATAATTGACAATCAATATAAAGTCACTTTTAGCTAGTGAGCTAGAGGCTGATTGATCAAATTTATCCATTAGCTAAAGTTACATCAACTAGTACAATTTCTAAATCTTGTAGACATAGCTAGATAGTCATAACTCATAAAACATATGATATTGCAATAAAGATGTTCTGATATAACAGTAGCTATATTAATTACACTTGAATTATTTGTTGTTCAAATTTATCTATTATAGTAGCACTCTGTTAAAATAATTAAACTGCCACCCAATGAAGTCAATAACTATATTTTTTAAGAAATAGGTAAATATATTATTAGCTAAATGGAAATTTGGTAGCCATCTTTCAAAATTAATATAGCTAAACAAAAAGCTAAATACCACCTGTACAATTGGCATCGCATGAAACACCTCATTAAAGCTTCCCAATTAAAATTTTGTTGCTAGCTACCTTAATTTTAATTAGCTACCTAACTGCAACAATGCCTTACCCGTGTTTGGAGAGTTTGTAACGGACCGCAGGAACATGTTAGAGAAAGGCACATGAGAATCCATGTGAGAAGAAACTCCATTGTTCCAGAAGTTAGAAGGCATGGCATAGGGTTGCATGAGAGAAATCTCAGAGCCCGAGTAGGATGAGCGAGATTCGCTACTTTCGGCAACCGGGGGACTAGGTGGTGAATAGGGCAAGTCAACCCTTCTGTATATCAGTGTGATGGCCTGGAAAACACCAACAACAACTCTCTGACCAGAATTACTGAGAGACTTTATACGAATTGGTGCGATATAATTGCTGCGTGTGGGACCGATATGCTCCCCCGTATTGAAATTGTAATCAACTTGATTACTTGAACTCTCTTCAGCTGGAGCTGGCTTGGCTGAGTTCATCACAGATGGCAGTATAACTATCTTATCATTACTATTTGGTAGGTTTTGATGAATTGCACCCTGCACAGAAGGACTTCCATAGGGCAACATATCAGACCAGTCAGCTGAACTGAGATCACAGAATGAGTCAGCAATCTTAACATTACTTGGTGCTAGTGAGATACTATCCTGAAAACAGAAATGGAGATTGAATACCTTTATATATCTGCTATATAACAACATTCTATAAACATTTTACCTAATGATTCAGTGGATTGAATAGTTTCTAGTAATAGATGCTCTAATTTTGCAAGTTGTAAAAATTCAACAGTTCAAGCTAAATTTGAATTTTTAAATATCACAACAAACAAAAGTCATATTTCAGCAACTACATAACAGAAAAAACTTAGGTGCCATTATCAGATTTAAAGTCTATTCTTGACTTAGGCATTACATTAAGTGGTTGTGAAGTTAAGTAAGCAAATTTATGCTTCTAATAAAAAGAGAAGCATTGAATTAAGCAAAGAAGTCACAAGTTACAACTAACCTCTTTGGCTGAAGATCTTTTAATCCTAATCTTATCATCTAATCCATAAATAAAGCGAGTTGGTGATCTAGACATTGATCGAGATCGACTTTTTGATCGAGATTTAGATCTGCTCTTGGAGCGTGAAATGTTTGAACGTCTGCTATGGAGGACATCTGAAGATGTTGAGGCAGAAGCCACTTCTCCAGAGTCAGACATTTCATAGCCCCTTTCTTTCAATACTGAGAATTCTCTTAATGAGTTACTATTCTTCTTTGAAGAATTATCCTTATTTTGAAACTCTTGGTTTGTGACTATTTGGAAGACGTGAGCTTCTCTGTCTGAAACACACCCAACCACATCTTCCAGAAGAGTTGCCTCACGAACATAAAAACCTATATCTATTTCCAGAATTTCATCAAAGTCAATGTACTCCAGATGAGAGGCATCAAGAATCTTCCTGTCAAATTTGAATATTGAGAGGGACATGCCAGAGACAACTATAATATTGCCACTCAACTGACAAACATTTACAAAAGTAGCAGCTTTCTTTAAGGGAATTTCTATCAGCTCTAGAGTTGTGCAATTGACAGATCGACCAGATGGTGTGACTCTTCCAGCAATTCTAGCAAACATTG
Organism: Caprella mutica; assembly: GCA_947561585.1. NCBI lineage: Eukaryota > Metazoa > Arthropoda > Malacostraca > Amphipoda > Caprellidae > Caprella > Caprella mutica. Next base: position 11,011 of record CANNZV010000504.1, on the reverse strand, counting down.
GTGGTTCCCTGTTATTTTCATCTTTTGGTTCTTCAGTATTATTAGCTTCTGAGAAAATCTTCTTGTCCCAATTGAGGTATACTCTGACATAAGTGTGATCAGAATATCCTGGTCTTGCAGGTTTGGTCTCCAGTGTGACTATGAAGTTCCCTGTGAATCAGAAGAGTAAATGCGAGTCAAAACTTCTTGAAAATATTGAGAGAAACGAATAAAAATTGTTCATAAAGTTTTAAGTCGCTAATAGACCACCAAAGTCAAGTGAGTGCAATTTCAAAATAGCATATCAGCTAAATATTTCTCAATTCTTTGTAGCTACTGAAATAAAAATGAAGCTCAAAGATATCTGTAGAACTGACAATGTACTAAATCTTGGAACATTAAAATTCAATATTTGGATACCGAATATCGAACCACATTCTTTGCTGTAAAGTTTATTGAAACTAGTTAAAAAAACATGTGTTATTATTTCACTGATAGGCTATTTTTGAATGGCACTCACTTGACATTGGTGGTCTATTTGAATAAGAAAAATATTTAGATATTTGATTAAGAGCAATTAGACAGCAATTCTCATTAGCTATTAGCTAACATTAATAGTTACCTGCATTGCAGAAAAGCACTTGCTGCACCATGTCCACAGTGGGGAAACTTGCTAATTTTTTGCCATCATGTTTCAGATCCCAAATGGTAATGCAATGCTCCCCAGCAATGAGGAGCCAATCCCCAGGACCAGCACAGCAGCCTCTGCCAGGTATATTGCCTCCTGGCATTGGGAACACATCCTGCTGAGTGAAGTGGTGAACTGACACTACTCGAACCATCTGTCGGGGAGAAAATATTGATGAACAGTCTGCTTATATTAAAAAAATTAACCACATATTGAATAACCAATGGCTTGAGTTTAAAATTAGGAAAATATGTCCATTGATGTCAATATTTGCAAAATATGAAACCTACTGAAAAAAAAAGTTGATTCTAATGAATTAAATATTGATTTCTCTTTTGGAGTTTAGGGGATTTTAAAATAGAATGATAGAATAAAAGTAACTTTAAAAACACTGCATTATGCCTATAAAATTAAATTGTCTGTTGGCCTGAGGAATCATTCAGAAGTAACATATTGTAGTAAAGGACATTTTTCAAAACTCACTGAGATAAATATAAACAATATGGAAATCTGAGACTTCTGCCCTTGGGATATATTTTGAATTAATTCCAAAGTTTAATTAAATTAAAGGTTATCCAAAATTTAACGGTGAATATACTATGTTCATTTAATACGCAAGGGAGAGGTCAAGTGTGACATTTATTAATTAATTAAAATATAATGTCTAGAAACCCCAGTCTCTTGAAACAGGTAGCTAAAGTGTTTGTAGAGATATGTTATTCTGTTATAGTAAAATTAATGTAAATTATGTAAATATAGGGATTAATAATTGTTGTTTGCAGTAAAATAATAAAGATATAGGAATTATTTCAAAATTGTTCATAGAGACACATGAATTGCTCACGATACCAATAACATTCCGCAGACTGGCAGCAAAAAACGCCTTCAATTTTCTAAAAACACGAGTGAGAAGTGAAATCCAGCCAGTTTGCTCCAATATTCAATTTCCAGTAAGGAACACAATTGGCCCTCAGACATGAATGGTTATGGGAATAACATAAATAGCTAATTAAATGGTGAAAAATTGAATAGTAAAATCCACAGATTCAGAAGTCCCCGACTCTTAGAATCAGAAAACCAATTAATTTATGCACTCTTGAAAATTCCTCAGGCCAACCAATTCTCATAGAATTGGATCAGGCAGGAAACGATGTAATAACTCCATTGTCTATGCATTTTCCGAAACGCAATCATAATAAACTAACAAAATCCATATCAATCAAATGTGCTACAATCGACTGAAGTTTGCCATATTAAATGTAACAATTAGATGCATAAACTAACAATATCAATATCATTCAAACGCACAACAATCGACTGAAGGTTGCCATATTAAATGTAACAATTAGATGCATAAACTAACAAAGTCCATATCATTCAAACGGGCAACAATCGCTGGTTTCTCTATTAAATGTTATAATTAGCCAGACTGCCCAAGTAAAATAGTTTGGCTAATATTCTCTCCATTTGTCTCTAAAAACAACCAAATATCTCTCCAAAATGATCAAATTATAATAAATTCTCTCCAGAATAACATTGTATCATAGGAGAAAAATAATAATTTCTCTCCATTTGCAATTGAAGGGCTGAAACTAACTGTCACAAGCTCGCCATTAAAATGGCAAGTTTGGACATGCTTTATTACCTAAGTAATACCTGGCAGACTGCAGGAACTGGTAAACTGTTCTCCAAGAAATCCTCAACTTTCGCTTCTGTTCTCAGTAAATATAGTAGGAAATTAAGGATTGTTCACACAGAAAATGTTAAAAATGTCCCATATTCTGCAGACTGGAGAATTAGATGGTAGATGCATAAACTAACAAATTCCATATCATTCAAACGGAAAACAATCGACTGATGGTTGCCTTATTAAATATAGAAAAGTATTTTTCCATTAAAAACAAAAATAAATGTATAAACTAAGAAAATCCGTATCATTCGAACGGAGAAAATTCGAAATGGAGAAAAATAATATTCTGGCAAGGTCGGTGGATTTTCAGCTATTTATTCCTATGTCACCATTAATTTTTGATGGATAAATGGGTAAAATGTTGGTGGATGGATCAGCCAAATTACTGGAAATTTATGGTGGATTTCTTCAGCTTTTTGAAAAAGTCAGTGGGATTCTGTGCACCAAATACAGACTGGCACTTTACCAGTTCCTGCAGTCTGCCCTGACGGTACCTGAATCCAATGTTTATACTACACAGTTTAATTATTTGATTGAGATGTTTAATTTGGAATAGAAAATAAAATTCATCATAGAAAACTGTAATTTTATGGGATAACTATTGTAAACTTTCAGTCTGAGGTGTACCGTGTAAATAAAAACTTATCAGTTAGCCGTTAGGTAGATCATAGATGTATCGGGGGTCGTGCCGCCCCCCGAACCCCCCTGCCAGCCAGATTGCATTAGTTGTTGTCTAAGAGCCGCCATTTCACCAACAGGTTATTTGAAGCCAGACAGCAGGAACTGGTAAAGTGTTCTCCAAGAAATCCTCTATTTTGGCTTCTGTTCTCAGTAGATTACAAGTAAATATAGGAGGAAATTAAGGATTGTTCGCACAGAAAATGTTAAAAATGTCCCATGTTCTGCAGACTGGATTTGAAGAGCCGTGTGGATATCATATCTGAGCCGTGGGATAAAAATGGCGAGCCGTGGGATAAAAAATGAGAGCCGTGGGATAAAAAATGAGAGCCGTGGGATAAAAAATGCAAGTCGTGGGATAAAAAATGTGAGCTGTGGGATAAAAACTACAAGCAATGGGATATAAAGCGAGCCATGGTGGAAAGAGCAATTACTACCTAGATTTAGTTACTTATTAACCAGTCTGCAGAATATGGAACATTTTTCCAAGACTCTCTGCAGGAGTTTTTGATTGAATTTTAGAAAATGGAGATCTCTGCGGGAGATCATGAATTAATTCCTATCTTACCATTAATTTTGCTGCGAGAGATTTTGAATTAATTCCTATGTTACCATTAATTTAGATGCGGGAGATTCTAAATCTGCTGCTGCGAGTCAGAGAATAACTCTCTCTCAAAATAAAATCTCTGCGGGAGAAGAGACACATTCTGCAGACTGGCTTATTAACAGACCGGGAATATTTGATAAAGTTAAAATTCACATTTGATGAGCCGCAAAGTTTTGAAACTCTATATAAATATCTTTTAGAAGACCGCGAGTTTCGAAAAAAAATCACAAAGAATGCAATCTGGCCTGCCACCAGTCTGTATTTCATGGTAAATTCCATCGACTTGTCGGTGGAATTTTTCTCCATTGAAAATAATATTCTGGAGAAGTCGGTGGATTTATAGCTATTTATTCCGGGTTACACTAAATACCGAATTATACCGAATTACACCGAATTATAGGGGAGAGCGGGGGAAATCCGTACACGGGGTAAACACGTACAGCTTAATAACTGCGAAACTAATGTATATATTTGAAATTTGTTGCGACAGTTCCTTAAGATTGATGTTGAAGCTCAGTTACCACTCAACTTAAAGCAAGTGAGGTTGTGCGTGTCTACGCTGGTGAGTAAAGTTTATTTTGAGGTACCTCAATGTAAATATTCTGTCTCTTGACGTAAGCTTTAGTTAATTTATTTGTGAATATATGGTTTCAGTTTCAAGTCTTAGGATTCATTGTTAAGTACCTCACATACATATGTGATCAAAATAGGTCTATGCGATTGTTAAGTTGAGTTATGAATATTTTTAAACAAAATAGCGCGAAGGGGTTGATCCGTACAGAGTGTACGGATCATAACTCACCTGTACGGGTTATCCCCATACTAATTATTTTATTTCTTTTTTTAGATTCCACTGCAATGCCTCGCCAATATATTAGAAAGACAATTCCTACATACACAGAAGATGATCTAGAACGAGCTTTTGAGTTATGGAAAAACGGTGAGAGTGTTCGGAAAGCTGCTGAAGCTTTTAAAATACCAACAATGACATTAATGGATGCCATCAAGCGCTCTAAAATAAAGGGATCATCTCAATTTGTTAAAGGGAATTTTTATCATAAGAGAGTATTCTCTGATGATACAGAAATAAACCTTTCCAAATATTTAAGAACAACTGCAGATATGTACTACGGAATGACCCCGTTCCAAGTTAGATCTTTTGTGTACGAGTACGCTGTTGCAAATGGTGTGGATTATCCAACGCAGTGGGTAGAGCATAAAATAGCCGGAAAAGATTGGCTCACTGGATTTTTACGTAGATGAAAAGACATTAGCATTAGAAAACCAGAACCAACGTCTCTGGGAAGAATTACTGCTTTCAACAAGCATACGGTTGGGGGATTTTTTGCAAAGTTGAGAGAAGTACTTGAAAAACACAAGTTTCAGGGTCATCGAATATATAACTTAGATGAAACTGGTGTGACTAACACACCTAAGATGCCCAAAATTATTGGCACAAAAGGGGCACACCAATTTGGTCAGGTAATGTCGGCAGAAAGGGGGGAACTAGTTACGGTTGTTGGCATTGTTAACGCCTGTGGAAATACTTTACCCCCAGTTTTTGTTTTTCCACGCCAACGTTTTGACGAGAGAAAAATGATGGCAGGTGCTTCAAGTGAATGCCTTGGTTTAGTGCATAAATCCGGGTGGATGACCTCTGAAAATTTCTTGAACGTAATGAAACATTTTGTCAAGTATTCCTGTACCTCTGTTAACAATAAATCACTGTTGATATTAGATAATCACGAGTCACACCTCAGCTTTGATGCAATTGATTTTGCCAAAAAAAACGGAGTGGTTGTTCTAACTATACCTCCACACACATCTCACAAATTACAACCATTGGATGTATCAGTATACGCCCCATTCAAAGCATATTTTGGACGACAGGTACAGTACTGGATGTTATCCAATCCAGGTAAAACAATGAATATTTATGACTTACCTAAGATCGTATGTGCCGCTTGGGCAACAGGAGCAACATCTTCAAATATCATAAGTGGTTTTAGAGCCTCAGGAATTCATCCATATAATCCTGATGTGTTTTCCGATGCTGATTTCATGGGTTCTTCAGTTTCTGATCGTCCTCCACCACCAGAGACAGTTGCAAGTACTTCTAATTATATGGTGTCTTCTCCCATCATTGGAGGTGATCGTCCTCCCCCACCAGAGCCAGTTGCAAGTACTTCTAATTGTATGGTGTCTTCTCCTATCATTGGAGGTGATCGTCCTCCCCCACCAGAGCCAGTTGCAAGTACTTCTAATTGTATGCTGTCTTCTCCTATCATTGGAGGTGATCGTCCTCCCCCACCAGAGCAAGTTGCAAGTACTTCTAATTGTATGGTGTCTTCTCCAATCATTGGAGGTGATCGTCCTTCCCCACCAGAGGCTGTTGCAAGTAATTTTTCCATGTTTGATATGTTTTCCCCTGTGTTTAAAGATGGTTTGCATGTTCCACCAGAGGCTGCTGCAGATACTTCTGTTACCGACATGAATTCTTCTAGAAGTGGCTTATCATTCGAAGATTTAAGGCCTTTTCCAAAAGCTCCCGCAAGAAAAGTGAGTAACAAAGGGCGTAAGCCAGGAAAATGTATGATTGCTACGGATACACCTGAAAAGGAAGCTCTGGAAGAAAAACAAAATAACAAAAAGCGAAAGGCTCTTGCGATCACAGTACCAAAAAAAACAAAGCGTAATTTATTATCGTCAGTTAACATCGAATCATCGGAATCAGAAGGTGAAAATCTTCAAGATCTTTTAAACGATTCGTCCGATTATTCGGTAGAAGAATTCGAGAATTTCATAGAATTTCATGGCACAGAACCAAAAGAAGGAGATTTCGTTTTAGTTTCATTTAGAACTGCTCAAAAATCTAGTAGGACTGTACACTATGTGGGTAAGCTGTTGACAAACAAAGACAAATCTGAAGAGTTCCAAATATCATATCTAAGACTTGCCAAGGGAAAGCTAGGTCTCACTTTCTGTTTCCCAATAATCCCTGATGAAGCAACCATAGATTTCAACTCAATTGTAGGAGTCTTGCCTTCACCATCGAAGCAGCAAACAAAACGAACTAAGAATTTAATTCATTTCCCTGTGAATTTTGATGGGTACAACATTTGTTAATGTTGCAGTTATAAATTAATTACCAGAGAGGGTCACATTATGGAAGGATATATAGTAACCTATTTTATTATTTATTCGTTATTTTTATGTTGATTTATTCGTTATTTTTATGTTGATTTATTCGTTATTTTTATGTGATACTTTTAATTTTAAGTGACAAGGAGCTGTGATTGTTAGGTATATATCGTTTAATGATTCATTCTGTGATACTATCCTTAATATTTTTTACGTAAAAGTACAAAGGGAACAAGTTACAATTGTGTATTTCATGCTGATAATAAATACTAATTATATAATTGCATTTGTTTCATTTAAATGAGAATATCCTTTTTTTTATGATGTGTACGAAATTACCCCACCCTCTGTACGGGTTTACCCTCAAGTGGGGAAACTTCGTACACTTCGACTTGCCTTCATATAAATTCTAATAACTAAAAAACTATTTGTGTTAGAGAAAAATAATTAATAACCAATAAATAGAGGGTATTTCAATTAATTGGTGTGATTTAACATATTCAACAATATGTCGATAGTAGCTGCTTGACAGAAGTTTGAGTGAAAAGTGTACGGATTAGCCCCGCTCTCCCCTACCGAATTATACCGAATTACACTATACTCAATACCGAATTATACAGAATTATACCGAATTACATTATACTCAATACCGAATTACACCTGATTATACCGAATTACACTACACTTAATACCGATTTACACTACACTTAATACCGATTTACACATGATTATACCGAATTACACATGATTATACCGTATTACACAGAATAATACCGAATTATACAAAATTACACCGAATTATACCGAATTACACTATACTCAATCCCGAATTACACTATACTGAATACCGAATTACACTATATTACACAATAATCAATACCGAATTACACCTGATTATACCAAATTATACCGAATTACACTATACTGAAAACCGAATTACACAGAATTATACCGAATTACACCAAATTATACCGAATTACACCAAATTATACCGAATTACACTATACTCAATACCGAATTACACTACACTGAATACCGAATTACACAGAATTATAATTTATACCGAATTACACTATACTCAATACCGAATTAAACCGAATTACACTATACTTAATATTGAATTACACCTGATTATACCGAATAACACTACACTGAATACCGAATTACACAGAATTATACCGAATTACATTATACTCAAAACCGAATTACACCTGATTATAGGTACCTAATTAGTAATTACACTACACTGAATACCGAATTACAATATAGGCTACTCAATTCCAAATTATACCGAATTACACTATACTCAATACCGAATTACATTATATTACACAATAATCAATACCGAATTATACCTGATTAAACCGAATTACACCAAATTATACCGAATTACACTATACTAATACCGAATTACACTATACTCAATACCGAATTACACTATATTACACAATAATCAATACCGAATTACACTATATTACACAATAATCAATACCGAATTACACCAAATTATACCGAATTACACATAATTATACCGAATAACACTACACTGATTACCGAATTACACCTAATTTTATCCTTGATCATTGGTCAGGATTTTTCGATATTAATTTAAAGTTATTACACTGCAATGATTATGGGCAATTAGGCTTCACAGCATTATCATTATCAAAATGTATGGTTACTATCTATTAGTCCGACACCCCATTAGTCCGACAATTTTGTAGTTTATTACTGATTTAACATAAAATTTATATGTCGTCCTGCCCGGTTATTAAATAATCAATAAGTGTGCAGTACAACTAGCGGATACAAAAAAACTACATCAAATGATGAAATCGAATGAGGGACAGCTTTTAATAATATTAGAATAAATTAGATAGGAATACATATAACATTAGAAAAATGAAATTAAGGAAAATTACTGAATTGTTTATATAAGTTATGTAAATATTATATGTATATATGTAGTCTAGTACCTATACCTATTTAATTATAATTTTTATTTCAATCGAAAAATAAAACGAGAAATAATAATACAGAAAGATGTAACTGTCGGACTGACTATTGGGGTGTCGGACTTTTGAGACGTCCCCAAAATGTATTAAGTTTTAATTTCTATAGAATTTTATTTGAAAAATTTAGCCCTCTCACTACGAATTAGACATATATGTCCCAGCATTTTAATATGTAACTTTTAATTGACAAAATTAAAAATACGTAATTTTTTTTACATCAAAATGCTTCAATTGAGCTCTGTCAAGGGGCTGTATCCTGAAACTGTCTGTGGTGAATGGAAAATGAAGGGGGGCCCGAACTGTTGTAATTAGGATTATGCAATAATTATGCATTGTCTTTTTTTTCATTTTTACCATGTTCATCATTTTTAATACTTACTACTCGCAGTTTTAGAGGATAACGCTAGAGTAATGCTCTTCAACTATACGAGGTCTTAGATTTTATGTAAGGTTTCATTAAGTATCACCTCTTCATTTTCCTCTTCCATCCGTGTGAGTGCAGCCACCAGTGCTTGTGTCCCGTTTCGTCACATTCCTTGGTAAGTGACGGCATTCATGGAGTAGCTTTTCTGAATCCATGAGCTTTGTCACCGACGGTGGTTGGTGACTTTGTTCATGGAGCCATTTTCCTTTCTGACTGCTTCTTCCAGTTCCTTGTATTTAATTTCCTTTTGACGTCAACGATATGGTCGAAGCAGACGTTTAACCCCTACTAAAATTTGGTAACCTTTATGAACCTATAATTAATATTGGTAAAAATAATAAATATTTATACGTAATTATTAATAAATCGTAGTGAATTTAGTATTAATAAATTACATTTTTAAACTCTACACAACAATTTCACTTTTCAAAATAAGGATTTCTTTTCTTGTACTTTTATATATATATTTTTTCTTTGTCTAACGCACCTGTTTCAGACTTTCAGCTCAAATATATCCCTTATCCTTATTTATAATAGTAGTATAGTAAATATTAATTTTCCAACCAATATAAAATCTTAATTATTTGTTCCAATAAATCTTGTGTCAGCTGAAGACTTTGAGGTCAAAGGTCAAGATTAAGAGAGTAAATGCTATATTTTTCATCTAAAACGTTAAATTTAAAAAAAAAAAATTGTACACCTAAGAAGATTGCCTAGCTTATTTGAACGAATAACCTGTTATATTGTTAGATTTCGGTAGCAATCAGGTCAAAGGTTAAAGATCAAGGTCAAGGCCATTTGTAGCTCAAGAACTCGAAAAGTTTTAACCAAATTGTCTGAAATTTGATGGGACGATTGGTCAATGTCCAGGAACCATCTGGTAGAATTTTGGAAGCGATCCGGTCAAAGGTCAAGGTCATTTATAACTCAATAACTCGAAAAGTATTCAATCAAATTGTCTGAAACTTGGTGGGACGATTGGTCAATGTCCAGTTACCAGTTTATTAGACTTTGGGAGAGAACGGGTCAGTGCGGCGGCGAAGGTATGTGCTCTAACGAGTGCACGTAATCTAGTTTAGCTTGTTGTATCCAGTAGTTTGTTGAAATACACACTGCTTGTTTAATTACATAGCAGGGGGGTTCGGAGGTGGCACGCCCCAGTCTTCCTCCCCCCCCTGCTCATATACCTACACATATATTATAATAACTCCTTTAAGAAAATTCGTAAAAATAAATAAGGTTACTTTCCCTTCTCTTGCTATAATGTCTAGTAATAAATATTATACAGTATCTTAAAATTAAGAAAAAAATTAGGGCTTTTAACCGGGGGAAGGGGGCTTACTATTTGGTAGCTAACTAATACTCTATAACTACCAAGGTTAGTTAGTTCGTTTCCCTATATAGAAGAGAGGGGCTTATATCTTGTGGGGGGGGGGGTTATGTCGGGGTACGGTCAAGAGCCCCCCCCCCTGGTAATGAGCCCCCCCTCTCTGTTTTTTAATCCTTATTTACTTAGTTAAATAAATGAAGAACTACTTAGATAGAAATAACTGAGAGTTGCTAATGTAGTTTGTTGCATCCGCTAGTTTGTTGTACTGCACACTTCATGATTGTTTAATGACCTGGCAGGGAGGTTCGAGGGGCGGCACGGCCCCTGATATACATATATTTTATGTTTAATCAATAATGAACTACAAAAGTGAAAATAAGTATTAAAAACAGGGGGGGGGGGGGGATCCTGACCGGGGGGGGGGCTCTTGTCAGGGGGGGGGGTCTTATGACCTACACC